>PVHX01003979.1:0-133448 GCA_004024805.1 Geosciurus inauris
GCATCACAATACCAGACCTTAAACTTTACTACAAAGCTATAGTAACAAAAACGGCATGGTACTGGCACCAAAACAGACATGTAGACCAATGGTACAGAATAGAAGACACAGAGAGTAATGCACATAAATACAGCTATCTCATACTAGACAAAGGTGCCAAAAACATACATTGGAGAAAAGATAGCCTTTTCAACAAATGGTGCTGGGAAAACTGGAAAGCCATATGCAGTAAAATGAAACGAAACCCCTATCTCTCACCATGCACAAAACTCAACTCAAAGTGGATCAAAGACCTAGGAATTAGACCAGAGACCCTGCATCTAATTGAGGAAAAAGTAGGTCCAAATCTTCATCACGTGGGATTAGGCCCCAAATTCCTTAACAAGACTCTAAAAGCACAAGAAATAAAAGCAAGAATTAATAAATGGGATGGACTTAAACTAAAAAGCTTCTTCTCAGCAAGAGAAACTATCAATGAAGTGAACAGAGAGCCTACATTCTGGGAGCAAATTTTTGCCACACACACATCAGATAGAGCACTGATCTCCAGGATATATAAAGAACTCAAAAAACTTAACACCAAAAAAACAAATAATCCAATCGATAAATGGGCTAAGGAGCTGAATAGAAACCTCTCAGAAGATGATATACAATCAATAAACATATATATGAAGAAATGTTCAATGTCTCTAGCCATTAGAGAAATGCAAATCAAAACTACTCTCAGATTTCATCTCACCCCAGTCAGAATGGCAGCTATCCAAAATACCAGCAACAATAAGTGCTGGCGAGGATGTGGAGTAAAAGGTACACTTAAACATTGCTGGTGGGATTGCAAATTGGTGCAACCAATCTGGAAAGCAGTATGGAGACTGCTTAAAAAACTTGGAATGGAACCACCATTTGACCCAGCTATCCCACTCCTTAGCCTATACCCTAAAGACTTAAAAACAGCACACTACAGTGACGCAGCCACTTCAATGTTTATAGCAGCCCAATTCACAATTGCAAAACTGTGGAAGCAACCCAGATGTCCTTCAATAGATGAATGGATAAAGAAACTGTGGTACATATACACAATGGAATATTATTCAACAATAAAAGAGAATAAAATTATGGCATTTGCAGGCAATTGGATGGAATTGGAAAGCATTATGCTAAGTGAAGTAAGCCAATCTCAAAAAACCAAATGCCGAATGGTCTCTCTGATTAGTGGATGCTGATGAATAAGGGAGGTGGCAACGGGAAACATAAGAGAAATAGAGGAATACTGGACGCGACATGGGGGAGGCGGGGGGCAGGAAAGGGGAATGGGTGTAGTAAAGATGGTTGATTGAGATCGTCATCACTACCCTTGGTGCATGTATGAAAACACAATTGGTGTAACTTTATCTGGTTTGCAACCAGTGAAATGGAAAAACTGAGCTCTATATATGTGCTATGACTTGAAATGCAATTAAATAAACTAATAAAAAAAAAGAATTAATGTTCATGGTGCTAAAAAAAATCAAATCGACTTTCAGTAAGTTTTTGTATTGTCTAAAAATTCTCAGTAGGTGATACATCCCCTCAGTGCCTGCTAAGTAGGGTATAGAGCTCCTTCTTTCTTCTCTTGGCATACTACACATCTACACTTTAGTATGGTCTCTTCCCACATTGACTTGAGGCTTGGCCCTGTGATTTGCTTTGCTCTGTCTTGCAGTCTTAAGAATGTCATGTAAACAAATCTGAGCTAGTTGGTGACATGCTATACTCCTATGGCCCAACCAGCTACAGCACTAACCACCAGACAAGTGAATTCTTCTTAATCTAGCCTCATTCAAACCACCATCTTACTTTAGTTATATGAATAGCTACAGGAAAGACCAAGAAAAGAATCTCTCACACGTGTCCAGCCAAATTATCCTGATCCATAAAATTATAAGCAAATAAAATAGATGTTATTTTAAGGCCCTAAGTTGCGAGTTTTGTTCTTACATAACTATAGATAATTAATACACATAGTATGAGTTTTGGCTTTTATTCTGATATGGGAAGACATTAGAAGGTTGAAAGAGAAAAGAAAAGAAAGAGAAAGAAGTTTGTGAGCCAAGAAGTGACATAATTTGATCTTTCAAAAGCATTACTCTGGTTGCTATGCTGGAAAAAAAAAGATAATAATAATAAGGTAGTCAAAGGAAGAAAGAGGGAGACTACTTTGCAAGGTAATACATGAAGCTAGGTAAAATATGATGGGGGATTGGACCACTTAAGTAGTAGTAGTGTGAATGATGAGAAATGGTCAGAATCTGGGTTTTGGATCTACAAGAAAGTTTTGTTGACACATTAAACGGGGAGTAAAAGAAGTGAGAATGGCTTAAAACTTTTTAAACTGAGCAACTACTAGATGATGGGATCATTAAATGGATGGGGAAGAATGCAAAAATAGTGAGTTGAGGTAGAACAGTAACATCAGGAATTCTGTTTGGGAATGTTAATTCTGAAATACCCATGGGTGTCTCATCTACAGGACAAGGATTCAAACTGATGTAGTCTGAAGGCCTGAGAAACTAGATCCCTGAAATCCAAGGGAAGGAAAAGATGAATGTCTAGTGTGGGAAGAGAGAGTCAATTTGCCTTTCCTCTGCCTTTTGATTCTATTTTGACCCTCAACATATTGGAGGGTGGCCACCCATAACAGTGAAGGTGGATCTCCTTTGCTCAGTCCACTGATTCAAATACTAATCTCTTCCAGAAACACTCTCACAGACACACCCAGAAATAATGTTTATTTGCTATTTGGGCTCCCCCTGACCTAGTCAAATTGGTACATAAAATTAACTATCACAGCACTGGTTGACCGAATTTGCTTTAAATGAGTAAAAAGTTCCTACTCCTACTGAAACAATATGTAGTAAACACAGAAGGAAGGCAACTATAGGCAAGTTTGTAGGTGCAGTAGCCAGAAACTGAGGGAGCATCAATCTGATGGTTTCTACTTCTATTTTCAATTTTAAGTAGGAGTGAGGCATCTGTTGAGATGAGTGAGTAAAAAACGTGAGAGGCTGAGGAAAGACAGAGATCCAACTGGGAAAATCAGAGTGTTTCCAAGTAATGTTGACTTTTCAGGTGGGGTTAGAGATCATATGCTTTGTGGCACCAACTACATAATTGATAGATTTTCTTTAGCAAATATTTAACAGCCCAGGTGTTGGTACACGGAAGGCAGATAATATACCTGTTAGACCAGGGGCAGGCAAACTTTTTCTGAAATAAATCGCATAGTTCATATTTTAGGATTTGCAGGCCGCATAGTCTTTGTTATAGCTATTCACCTCTGTAGTTTGTGTAAGATCAGTAATGATGGTAAGAAAATGAGGGAGTTGCTATATTATAGTAAAACTTTATGGACATGAAATTTGAATTTAATATAATTTTCATGTTCCACAAAATAAATCTTCCTTTGATTTTTTAAATTGCTTAAAAATATAAAAATCATTCTTAGGTTTGGGGCCATACAAACACACGCAGCAGGTAGATTTGGTTTGTGGGGCCTATAGGTTTGTAAATCTCTGTTCTAGATTATGTGGCATATTAGAAAAAGACACTTCTTTGGGGTAGAACTATCCCAAGACTCTAAGCAAACTTAAGTTTGTTTCCATTTGTCCCCCTCTTTTTTTTTCCAGTCCAGGGATTGAACTCAGGGGTACTCGACCACTGAGCCACATCCCCAGCCCTATTTTGTGTTTTATTTAGAGACAGGGTCTCACTGAGTTGCCTAGTACCTTGCCTTTGCTGAGGCTGGCTTTGAACTCACGATTCTCCTGTCTCAGCCTCCCAACGTGCTAGGATTACAGGCATGCACCACCACGCCCAGCTTCCATTTGTCCCCTTTGTAGGGTATTCTTGTGTAGTGCATGCTCAGCCCCTGTGTTTGTGATGGTTGTGGCAGAGTTGGAGGTCTATCAGATGGTGTGACACTGGGAAATAAAGAATGGATATGGAGAATATTGGCAGATGTGGCTGAAGTGATGTTTCTGCAGTATTACCTGAATGAAAATGGAAAGGAAGGTGGAATGAGGTTGATAGATATCCTACCGAGGGGGTCAAGGGCCATTAAGTATTGATGAATTCAAGGAACTGTTTGTAATAGAAGTGACTATGAAAAGAGTTGGAAGATTAAAGTCCTAGAGTGGTGTGTTTGAATTCAAGATCTTAGAGTGAAAGAATTGCAGGTAATAACCAGATGTACTATGTGGCTTATCCATGGGTCAAAGTCTTTGATGAGAAAGAGGAAATGACCAGGTTCTCAATATGTGACAGTAACGAGATTAGAGTTTGGGACATCTGATGACATGAATCAGAAAAGAACAATGAGAGTGAAAATGCAATGATCTGGAAATAGTTCAGGAACAAAGGGAAGATGCACAATTGCTCTGACAGATGGGCGACATTTGTTATCTTTGGTCATCTCTCTTCCAAAAATTAGTTCTCAATTTTTGTTCTTACACAGCAAGGTCTGTTAAGATCCTTTCCCTTATTCCCAAAGAGTAAGCAAGGAAAAAAATCAGTGAAGAAATTTAGAGATTAGAAGATAAAGAACAGAAACGCTGAGGCTGGGCATAAGATAATGAATTTTGCTTCATTTTATTCAAGTATTTCAACTGCCTACTGGAATAGGCCTCCTAAGCTTGGTATTTCTGCATCAGAACTTTATTTCCTCCCATGATACACTTTGCCACCTCTCCCTCGGTGAACTTGTCTGCTTTTGTGCTCTCTCAGTCAAAGTCACCACCAGCAGCCCGCCCCTGCATCCCCTCACCCCTTTATAGTTCTCCTTCATGCACCTGACTTTTTTTTTTTTGGTACCGCAGATTGAACTCAGGGGCACTCAACCACTGAGTCACGTCCCCAGCCCTATTTTGTGTTTTATGTAGAGACAGGGTTGCTTAGCACCTCGCCATTGCTGAGGCTGGCTTTGAACTCGCGATTCTCCTGTCTCAGCCTCCCTAAGTGCTGGGATTACAGGCATGTGCCACCGTGCCTGGCTCACCTATCTTTTTATCCAGTGTGACTCCTCTGCTTCAGGTTCTCATCATCTCTCATTTGGATAATTAGAACAGCCTTTCAATAAATTCCCTATTTACCCTGACTTTCAAATTTTCACAAGTTGTCCATTGTGCATTTCCATAGCATGAATTTGATTTTCTAAAATATTGTATTAAATGACATTTATCTTGATTACTGAATCTTTAGTATCTCTTTAAGTTGTGTACACTAAGCAAGTCCTTCACTCACTTCATGCTTGTCCCAGTGCTGCTCCCTACCTTAAGTCTCATCTCCCTCTTTGTTCTCCACTCAGCAAGGACAGATAGTCAAATAAAATACATGTGTAATCATGCCACATTCTTGCTTAAAATTCACTGGTGTATCCCCCTGGGGTTCATCCCATGAGATTGCAATAAGATCGGTCTTTCTCTGGCCCCTGCTTACTACTTTAGCTTCTTTACAAGATTTACTCCTCCTCTCTTCTTCACTACCGTGGCTAACATTGCATAGCACAGACAAACACATTATGTTCTTAGAACTTTACGTGTATTACTTCATCCTATGTGATGAGGTAATATAGATACCATTATATTATTTCCGTAGTATTATTTGTGTGGGGGGGCGGGGTGCTGGGATTGAACCCAGGGCCTTGCACAAGCTAGGCAAGTACTTTACCACTGAGCTACATCTCTTGCTTGTATTATTTTATAGCCAAAACACTGAGTTATAAAGTTCCACAACTCTCTTCCTTTAGGTGTCTTTTAGGGTTTTCCATGTTTCCATTGCCTGGAAGACTCTCCAGTATCCTTCCTTGGTTACTTCCTGTGTTAGGAGTAAGAATGCTCTCCTACACCCACAAAAATGTTCATATTCCAATTCCTAGATTCGGTTACCTTACATAGTAAAAGTGACTTTGCAATGTGATTAGGTTAGGAGTATTGAGATGGGGGGATCATCTTGTAGTACGAGGCAGACTCAATGTAATTACAAAGGCCTTTCCAAGAGAGGCAGGAGGATCAGAGTGAGGAAGAAGATGTGATGGTGGTAGTGCAGCAGTCAGGTGATTCCACTGCTGAAAGTGATCTTGAGGAATGTAGGTTGCCTCTAGAAATCAGGAAAGGCAAGGAACAGGTTATCCCTGAAAATATCCAACCCTAATGACACCTTGATTTTGGGCTCTGAGTCCAGGACTGCAAGATAATAAGTTTGTGTTAATATTAAACCATTATATCTGTCATAGTTTGTTATAGCAGCAAGGGGGAATGAATACACTTCCTTTTATATCTGTATCTTCTTTCCTGATCCCCCCAAGCTGGGTTATATACTCTTTCCAAATGTTCCCACAACTTCCAGTCCTCACTTCCCTCATAGCACTTGCTTTGATGCTTTGCATTTCCTGGTTATGGGCCCTTCTCTACATCTAGTCTGTGAGTTCCTAGAACAGGGCTCATGTTGTTGTTGTTGTTTTTGTATTCTTAGAACTTAAAGATATGCAGCTGGATCAATAGATATTTGTTGAATGAATGAATGTGATTTCTCAAAGAGGGTCATGATTATGTATTTATATTAAATTTATGAGTAAACTAGTGACAATTATGTTTGAGATACAACTGAATTTGTTGTTGTGCCAACAAAAAATTTTTTAAAAAGCATGAAATGGGCTGGGGATATAGCTCAGTTGGTAGAGTGCTTGCCTCACATGCACAAGGCCCTGGGTTCAATCCCTAGCACCACAAAACAAACAAACAAAAAACATGAAATGGGCTTTTTGCTAAACATCTCATAAACACAAAAGTGAGGAGGAGTTTCATTGACAATAATGAGAAATCTGCTCTCTTCAGAGAAAGAAATGAAGCAATAAAGCCAGAAAGAGTGAAATAATTAGAAAACTTTAAATTTTAACATAAGCATCTTAAGTTTTTTACATGGTTGGATACATACTTAGAAATGACTTATGCGCCAATTACAAGAAGTTTTTCTTCTTTTTATTCATGACAGTGGTGAATTGATGAATATGTTATGCTTGCTACTACAAAATACGATTCAAACATGAGTCAGGGCCACATGACACTTTATGTATTCTTATTTTCCTTTTGTCATACATTTTTGTAATACCCTATGTCTTAGTTCACTTGGCTACTATTATAAAAATATTACAAACTGTGTGACTTAAAAACAACAAGCAAGCGCTTTTCACTATTCTGGAGGTTGGGAAGTCCAAAGTCAAAGTACAAGGCAGATTTGGTATCTGGTGAGGCTGGTGAGAGCCTACTTCCTGGTTCATACAGAAGCCAAGGCCTTGTCCTGGAGTTTAGGAGCAGTGGTAAAGGTGGGCTGGAGTATAGATGCTGAGCTCAGGCCTGTTGCAGAGCCCACCATGCCAGCGCAGGCCTAAGGCATGGCAAGCCAGGGTGCACCAAACCGTCATCTCCACCAATCCCGGTAGCCTGGCCACGGTCCAGTGTGGATGCCTGCTCCACAAAGCACCTCAGCTCCGAACCCCAGAGCATCCCCAATCTGCTGACCTCAACCTCCTAGAAAGCTGAGATTGCAGGGGAATGGTGAAAAGCAAAAGTGAAATGGGAGTTCAGACTCAAGGTTAACCAATGGTGTTAGTACTTTTCCAAACCCTGATTAGCATAAATTTAGACCAATAGCATTGACTCAAGTACTATATAAACCCCTAGACTAGCACATACCTCTTGGCCTGGCAAGAGTTGTTTCTATTTTTCACATTTGAATAAATTCTACTCCTTTCACTCTTGCCTTCTGTTGTCCCCTATATTTCAAGAACCCAGAAGGAAGTTGATGGCAAGCTGCTGGTGTCCATTGTAACATTGGAGGGCACAGCCCACCTTCAGAGCTGCAACACTGAGAGCTGCAACATGCAACCGGATAGCAATGGAGAAAAATCAGGCTTTGCAGCTGTGACTCTGTCCCAAACTCCAGTTTCAATACAATGGCCTCTTCTTACTGTGTCCTAAGAGGGAAGATGGGCAAGCAGCTCTGTGGGGTCTCTTTTATAGAATTATTAGTTCCATTCATGATGGCTCTACCCTCACAACATAAGCACACTCCAAAGGCCCAATCTTTTAATACTACCACATTGGAAATTCAACATATGAAACTTGGAGGACAGAAATATTCACCCTAATTTTAAAATGTAATTTCAGTATGCTTCTCAAAGGGAGAAGTCTTTCTAGAATAACCTGTTTCTTTCTCATCCTCTACCCTATCAACTATTCAGATGTCTGGTATGGTATGGATGCAATGGGTATCACAAGGCCAAAACCAATAAGCCAGACACTTTGTTTGAGGGCGGCTCTGGAAAAAATTCACTTCCAAGTCCAAGTGGTATAGTTGGAAAAGTTCAATTTGGGGGGGGTGTAGGACTGAGGACTCCCCTTACCTTGTTGGCTTTCAGTCAGGAATTGCTCTCAGCAACTAGAGGTTGCTTTTAAGTTCTTTCCCTGTGGCCACCACAGTTACTTCACAAAATGGTATCTGCTTTCATCTAGGCCAGCTGGAGCCTGTGGGTTTGTGGAGTTGTGGGTGCTACCAATATGACCCAGGACCTCATACATGCTAGGCAGGTATTGGACCACTGAGCTACGTTCCCAGCCCTGAAGCCCAGTTCTTAAACTTCCACTTCCCTGACCAGAGAAAACTCTTCTTTAAAGAGTTCAGATGATGAGGTCAGGCCCAGTCAAATAAACTCTGTACGTCAAATTCAACTCTGCCATATAGCATAACATAATCTTAAGAGTTAAATTGATCATATGCATAGTTCTAGGAACCCACAGTCCCAAAATGTGAGTGGGAAGTATAGGGATACACTTTAGAGTTCTGCCTACTTCACCAATATTCCTGAAACAGTGTATTTGAAATAGGAGTGTGTATTTTGAAAACAAATACATTTGAAAAACCATAGATTTTTCTTAGCATTTTTCCCTGCATACCTATACAGAACCATCTTTTAATGGAATTAAACTTCAACAACTCACAATTATATAATTAGTTCCAATGAGTGTGATTAAAATGTTTAATACAATTCTTTCAGCATGAGTCTTCACTTGGTTACACAATGATGGCAGCAGGTAACTAGCTCATGCAGGCCACCCCTGCTGGTGGATGAATTCATGTGGTTAGCTAATTAATAAACTAGTAACAGTAAAAACATTTATTTGAAGAGCTAAAAATATCAGGTAATGGTTGTATACTATAGTTTTGCAAGATGCAACCTTTCATAACCTTAGGGATATGAAAATAAAAGAAAATTACAATGAAAGCATCTCTACCCTTTGGCTGCAGGCATCTGGAAGGACCTACATTGTGCTCAAAGGCTCAAGATACACATCAAAAGGTTATGAGACTCTTGTATTATGGACATTTCCATTCTTTTTATACATTGTTTTTTCTTCTATTGTTCATGTAGCTCTTGTTCCTTTTCAACATATAAATTCCTACTTCTCTTGCCTTTCTCAGACCACTGATTCTGAGCTATCTAAATCTGTGTCTCTTGAACTGCAATTCCTAAGATCCCAAATAAAGTTCATTTTACTTTTAAAAAATATAATTAATTAATTAATTAATCTTTTTTATTAATTTAAATGCATTTCAAGTCATCGTACATATATAGAGCTCAATTTTTCCATTTCTCTGGTTGCAAACAAGATAGAGTTGTACCATTTGTGTCTTCATACATGCACTGAAGGTAGTGATGACCATCTCATTCAACCATCTTTACTACACCCATTCCCCTTTCCCTCCCCCCACCTCCCCCTTTCCCCATCCAGAGTTCCTCCATTTCTCCTATGTTCTCCATTCCCACCCCCCTTATGTATCAGCATCCACTAATCAGAGAGAACATTCAGCATTTGGTTTTTTGGGATTGGCTTACTTCACTTAGCATAATGTTCTCCGATTCCATCCATTTATCTGAAAATGCCATAATTTTATTCTCTTTTATTGCTGAATAATATTCCATTGTGTATATGTACCACAGTTTCTTTATCTATTCATCTATTGAAGGACATCTGGGTTGCTTCCACAGTTTTGCAATTGTGAATTGGGCTGCTATAAACATTGAAGTGGCTGCGTCACTGTGGTATGCTGTTTTTAAGTCTTTAGGGTATAGGCCAAGGAGTGGGATAGCTGGGTCAAATGGTGGTTCCATTCCAAGTTTTTTAAGCAGTCTCCATACTGCTTTCCAGATTGGTTGCACCAGTTTGCAGTCCCACAAGCAATGTTTGAATGCCTTTTTCACCACATCTTCGCCAGCACCTATTGTTGCTGGTATTTTGGATAGCTGCCATTCTGACTGGGGTAAGATGAAATCTGAGAGTAGTTTTGATTTGCATTTCTCTAATGGCTAGAGACATTGAACATTTCTTCATATATATGTTTATTGATTGTATATCATCTTCTGAGAGGTTTCTATTCAGCTCCTTAGCCCATTTATTGATTGGGTTGTATGTTTTCTTGGTGTTAAGTTTTTTGAGTTCTTTATATATCCTGGAGATCAGTGCTCTATCTGATGTGCGTGTGGCAAAAATTTGCTCCCAGAATGTAGGCTCTCTGTTCACTTCATTGATAGTTTCTTTTGCTGAGAAGAAGCTTTTTAGTTTAAGTCCATCCCATTTATTGATTCTTGCTTTTATTTCTTGTGCTTTTGGAGTCTTGTTAAGGAATTTGGGGCCTAATCCCACGTGATGAAGATTTGGACCTACTTTCTCCTCAATTAGATGCAGGGTCTCTGGTCTAATTCCTAGGTCTTTGATCCACTTTGAGTTGAGTTTTGTGCATGGTGAGAGATAGGGGTTTCGTTTCATTTTACTGCATATGGCTTTCCAGTTTTCCCAGCACCATTTGTTGAAAAGGCTATCTTTTCTCCAATGTATGTTTTTGGCACCTTTTTCTAGTATGAGATAGCTGTACTTATGTGCATTACTCTCTGTGTCTTCTATTCTGTACCATTGGTCTACATGTCTATTTTGGTACCAGTACCATGCCGTTTTTGTTACTATAGCTTTGTAGTAAAGTTTAAAGTCTGGTATTGTGATGCTTCCTGCTTCACTCTTCTTGCTCAGGGTTGCTTTGGCTATTCTGGGTCTCTTATTTTTCCAAATGAATTTCATGATTGCATTTTCTATTTCTATAAGAAAGGACTTTGGGATTTCTTTGAGGTGCTGAGGATTGAATCCAAGGACTCAAATATTAGGCAAGTACTCTATCATGGAGCTACATCCTAGCCCCAAAATATGTTTTTATTTTTAGTGACACATAATAATTATACATACTTATGGGCAGCAGTGTAACATTTCAATACAATATGCAATATCTAATGATCAGATCAGGGTAACTGGTATATCTATTGCCTAACACATTTATCATTTCTTTGCATTGATAACATTCAAAACCATTTTCTAGTAGCTATTTTGAAATATTCAATTAATTATTGTCAACCATAGTGAGAAAACATGGTATTTGTTTTTCTGTGCCTTATTTCACTTAACAGTTGATTTTGTTTTTGCAGTTTCTGAGTTTGGATTGATTAACATAGGAAACTCGGTGAAGAATACATACAACCTGGGTGTGGTGTATGCTACTATTCTGGAGGCTGAGGCAGAAATAATTTCTTGAGCCTAAGAGTTCAGGCCAGCCTGGGCCAGATAGTGAGACCAAGTCAAAATTAAAATTCAAATAAAAAGGACATTGGATCTCTGTTATTTCTCATAATTGCATGTGGGTATAATAATTTCACCTCACAAGTAAAATTTAATTTTAAAATATCCATGTTTTGATGACACATTACATATAGATGCCGCTTGTCAGGTATCTGGACATTAGACAGTAGTTTTGCTTTTTAAAATATAGAAGCATGGGAAGGCTGAGGATATGGCTCAGTGGTAGAGTGCTTGACAAGTCTGGCATGCTCGAAGCCTTGAGTTCAATTTCCCCCACCACAAAATTTAAAGAATAGAAACATGGGACTGGGGCTTGTGGTGTAGCTCAATGGCAGAAGTGCTTAGAAATCACAAGGTCCTAGGTTTGATCCCCAGCACCAAAAAATAAATAAATAAATAAACAACACCATGAATGGAGGCAGGATAGAATTGAAAGCCTGAGTAACCTAAGCAAGGAATCCAATAAGAGCCCAATAAGAGCTCAATAAAAGGTGAGTAAAAACTAGATAGACCAGGTATGGTGGCACACACCTGAAATCCCACCTACTTGGAAAGCTGAGGAAGAAGCATCACAGGCCAGCCTGGTACCTTAGTAAGACCCTGTCTCAAAATAAAATTAAAAAATCTGTACATGTAGCTCAGTGGTAGATAACTGGGCTAGAATTTCCAAGGCTCTGGGTTCAATCCCCAGTACCATAAAGACAAACAAATAAAAAAACTTCTAGATAAGCTCTTCTTCAGTTGATTTGGCAGTTTTTAGATTTCACCTAGTGGGTGTTTTGGCTGTTCATATTTTGAAATCTGTGCCTCATTTAGAATATTAGAAATCCAAAGCTTCTCTTTAAGTTTCCATAATATTATGCAGAAACTAGATATATAAAGCAAAAAAACTGTGCTTTTATAATCACTTAGGGAATGAGTTTTTAAAAAGATCCTAAGGAGCAAGATATTTATTTTCTCCTAGACACCATTTCTATGATTGCTGTCACCACCGCATGACTACAAAAGCCCATCGATGTGTTCTCTAAAGATGGGCTAGATCCTGGCGAAGGAGAGAATAGTACTGTAACAAGTTTTGGTTCAGTTAACTATGATTTATTCTATAAAAAGTATTTAGAGATGGGGATGTAGCACTTGTCAAGCATGCATAAGGTCCTAGGTTCAATTCCCAACACCACCCACAAGAAAAACTACTTAAAATTATTATATTTTAGCTTGTTACATAGTGGAACAACTAAATATAAGTATCATATTCTCTGATTAGCTTCAATTCTTAACTTGTGTAGACAGAAAATAAGAACTCTGCTTTGAGGAAATAGTTTATTTGGAGCCAAAACAAATGACCCATGTCCTGGGAACACAAATTCAAGTTAACAACATAAGTTTCTAAAGGACATGGTTTCCCAAAGACCTGGTTCTTCCATGAAGACATTACACAAGACACTTACAGTCTCAAGAAAGGACGTGGGGCCAGCAGGTGAATTACAAAAAGGTGGGGAAATCCACAAGATTCAGATGTTTTCAAAAAAGTGTGCTAATTTCCTATGGGATCCTGGTGCTGTTTCATTCCCAGCCTTAAGATTGGGAGGGGCCAGAGGTCCATCAAGCTTAGCATACATTTATTTGGTGGTCACAAAAATGATAGACCAGACACAGAGGTAATGATCAATTCTGTCAAAGGGGCCTAAAATAGCTCAATACAAGTTTGTTCTTAATTTACCATGCTTCACTGTCCATGAGGTCTTGATGCTCTAATCACTAAAATTCAAACAACCCAGAAGTTCTCAAATACAAATAAACTTGCTTCATCTGACACTAAGCAAAAACTTTCTAGGCAAGTTCCAGATGCCATCTGCCAGCTCTTTTTTCCTTCTTATTTATTAAATAAATATTCATATTCTGTTAGTCTAAGATTATAATAATTAAGATCATTGACAAAGATGTCCTCACTCTGCTAATTCCTGCTTTTTTCCCATAAAATTTCATAAGATCCTCAGGGAACATTTCAAGCCATCATTCCTATCTATGAGCCAGAAAAATAAAAGGCAGAGCCAATTGTGGATGATAAGGATCCTTGGAGCATTCATGTGCCACGTGATAATCTTCCATTTATCTGGAAAGAGAAGGATTTGATACGCTGTCATTAGAAGTCCAAAGTACCCCAAAGCTAGGATAATTTGATTTACAAAACATAATTTTTAAAAAATTTTTAAATTTTTTTTAAATTTTATTTTTTTTTAGTTGTAGATGGACACAATGTCTTTATTTTATTGGTTTGTATGTGGTGCTGAGGATCGAACCCAGGGCCTCACGCATGCGAGGCAAGCGCTCTACCACTGAGCTACAATCCCAGCCCCAAAACATAATTTTTAAAAATGATAACAAGCCTAGTTGGGTGTGGTGGAACATCCCTATAGTCCCAGATGGGAGGCTGAGGCAGGTGCATCAATTGAGCCTGTGAGTTCAAGACTTAGTATGGGCAACATTGTGAGACTCCATCTCAAACAAACAAACAAACAAAACTTCTAAAAAACCAAAATAACAATGATAACAAAGTCTAGGGGGAAAAAGATGAAGGGTATTTTGTTTTTATATCTTATTCTATGCCATGAAATTTTTGTATGCATTTAAAATTTCTATTAGGAATTAAAGAAAGCCCACCTCTTAAGGCCCTAAATAAATTTTTAAAAAATTAATTTTATGTCATTTTAGGCACCAAAAATGGAGGGAGGTAATATTGCAAGGGAAGATGTGACCAGGTAATGACTATGGATCCTCACCATAGATGAACTTCTCAAACTCTGGAAACAATTAAGGCAAGAAATTTCACTAGCAGACTGTCTTTGCTCTACTGGAATACTGCCTGAGACCATCATATAAGAGAAAATCTATCCTACCACAGGATGACAGGCTATGAAGAGGAGACCTGAAACCCCTACATGATCAGTGTAGCCAAAACATCTGACATGTAAGGCCATATTCCAGCGTAGTCAACCCTCTACCTATTTGCTGGTACATGAATGGGTAAAGCTGACAGAGCAACTGCCACCAGCCCACAGAACTGTGAGTACAACACCGTTAAGTCACAAAGTTTTGGGGTAGTCAAAAGAAGTCAGAATAGTTGGGGAGGAGTTCACGGAACTCAACACGTACAAAACTGGACTCATTTTTCTTGATTTTCAGATTTTACTTTTTTCTAGAAATACAGTCACCATTTCTTCTTTACTCTCTTTTGAAACAGAGGCATGCTTTCTTCTTAACCTTCTTTTTTTTCTCCTCTCTACAGTATCCAAATCTCATCAATTCTTCCTTCCATTAATAATGTTACCACACTGGGCTAGGATTGTGGCTCAGCAGTAGAGCGCTTGCCTCGCATGCGTGAGGCCCTGGGTTCGATCCTCAGCACCACATACAGAGCAATAAAATAAAGACATTGTGTCCATCTACCAAAAAAAATTAAAAAAAAAAAGTTACCACATTCATGTTAATTTAATAACTAAACTACAGCAATGATTCTCTGCTTTCCATCTTCAGCAGTTGAATTTATCTTGAATCCTCATGTAACTGTCATCATAGTAAAATATCGCTCTAATTAGGCTTCTTTCCACTGCAAAATTCTTATACGGCTTCCGGAGTCTTATCCATTGAATTACCTCCCTCCTAATTTTGTATGTCATGTATATTTCCAAGCATGACCTAGATTTCTTCAAAGTTATCACCTTTTTCCACAATTGCAACCTCCAGTCAAATTAGTCTCATCAGTTTTTTCTAGACTATGCAATGAAAGCATTCTTTTTCAGGGGGCAGTGTACTGGGGATTGAACTCAGGGGCACTCAGTCACTGAGCCATATCCTCAGTTCTTTTTTATATTTTATTTAGAGACAGGGTCTCTCTAAGTTGCTTTAGGGCCTCACTTTTGCTGAGGCTTTGAACTCTCAGTTTCCTCCTGCCTTAGTCTCCAGAGCCACTGGGATTACAGGCATGCTCGCACCTGGCAATAAAAGCATTCTTTAAAAATATTTTTGTTCTTGATTTTTTCCCAACAGAATCCTCACTGTCTAGATCTTGATAATCCAAAAATGTCTAACTCAAATTCTATCTTTTGTGTGTGTGTGTGTATGTGTGTGGCACAGGGATGGAACCTGGGGATGAGGGTGAGGGCTTTACCACTGAGCTGCATCCCCAGACCTTTTCTTTTTAATTTTTATTTTGAGACAGGGTCTGGCAAATTGCTGAGGCTGGCTTCAAACTTGCCAACCTCCTACTTCTGCCTCGCAAGTAGTTGGGATACAGGTGTGTATCATTGCACCCACCTTTATTTTTTCTTTTCCCTATTCTTTTCTTCTAGTGTTAGGGGTAAAACCTGCATGCTAGTCAAGTGAGCTACTCTTTCAGCCCTCAAATTCTATCTTCCATGTGAGGCTTTTGTCCTGATTATTCCTGGATTAATTTTTGAACTCCTTTAGTATTTATTGTCTAAACACTTAATGTTAACACTTAATGTTAAGTCATTTTTTTATGCTTACATTTTTTTGTGTAGATGTTTTACTTATGCACTTCAATTGCAACCATCTGGAGACCAAGGTGCACATCTTATACCTTGTATAATGTGTAAAATATTGTTAGTCAATATAATTATATTGGAAAGGGCAGTAAGATTTGGGAAGAATTTGAGGAAGTGGTGAAAAAAGGGGAACTCTAAACTAGGGTTTAAGAGCAACAATGAGAAAATGTATGGTTTATTCCAGAGATGAGAAACATAAAATCTAATAATGAGTCAATTTATTTCCTTAACCATAATTTAAGAACAAGAAGCACTCAGCTATCATTCTTACTCCTGCTTATTTTTCTCCAAGTTTACAATAAGCCTCATTTTTTAAAAAAGCATTTTAGTTGTAGATGGACAAAACATCTTTATTTTATTTATGTGGTGCTGAGGATCGAACCCAGTGCCCCACTCATGCCAGGCAAGTGCTCTACCATTGAGCCACAACCTCAGACTACAATAAGCCTCATTTTTGCCTCAGGACTTTTACACTTGTAGCAAACATGATCATTGAAATAGAATTTTAAATTAGACATTGTTTACATGTTACAGGAAGAGAGAAGAGTGTTCACAAAACAGACATATTATCACCTTAATTCAGTTCCGTAACATAAAATTATAGATCTATTTTATATCTAAGACCCTCCTGCTAGAGTTGCCTTGTGATTAGAGGGAAGAAAATGCTTCAGAATGCCCAGAGGTGTGGGGGAAAGGTGAATCCTTTGTCAAAAGTTCCTAAAAGGTCCTCAAAAGGGGTGACTATAATTAAAAGGGCCAAAAGTTGGTCAAGTAAAGGACTGAGAAATTACTGTTTCAGTGAAAACTTTACTTTAACAACTGTGGCCTTCATTCAACAATTTCATTTATTTAACAGCATTGCTTGTACTCAATGAACAAAAATTATAAACACAAAAGTTGCAAAAAAAGAATAAGAAAAAAATCTATACCATGGGAATACTGTTCCAAAGAAAACTGATGTGGCTATATTAATACAAGAGACATATACTTTAGGCAAAAAACCAGCTTGAACAGCTAAAAAGAAAACTTTTATTATCTGAATATATTAGAAGTTAAAGTAACTTATATTACTTTTATGCCTAAGAAACTTAACAATAAAAATTAAATATCTAGTCAAGAGGCTGAGGCTATGGCTTAGCGGTTGAGCGCTTGCCTCCCATGCGTAAGGCACTGGGTTCGATCCTCAGCACCACGTAAAATAAATAAAGATATTGTGTTCATCTACAACAAAACAAAATATTTAAAAAAAAATATCTAGTCAAGATTAAAATTTTCTTTCATTGATATAGGGGTATATCTCTGTGATAGATTACTTGCCTGGCATGTGTAAAGCCCTGGATTCCACCCCTGGCATCACCAAACAAACAAACAAAAAACCCTCAAAACAAACAAACAAATAAAAAACTCTGTTTCAGAAGTGCTCTCTTTGTTAACATAAGGATTCAATCAGGACTCATCCAATACATTTGGTTGAATCATGTCTTAAATCTTTCAAATGTGTATTTCTCCATTTCATTTTTCTTACAATATGTTTGAGAAACAGTCATTTGTTCCTTACAATTGACCCTATTTTTTATTTTCCTGACTGCATCCCCATTCTTATTTTAACATGCTCTTTTGTCTATCGTCTTGTCTATAAAACTGGTAATGAGGCATAGAGGTTCAGGTTCAGGTTCAGATTCAGGTTCAATTTTTTTTCAGGAATATTTCATACTAGGTGTTATGTACATCCTATTGCATCAAATCAGGTGACAAATAAGCTTGATTGTCTTTCTTTTTGTGATGTCAGTAACCATTGATCATGATTGCCTTAACCCAGGATTTCATTAGGGGTGGCAGATTGGTGATATTCTAAGTTGGCATTCCTTATTTATTTTTTTAATATTTATTTTTTAGTTGTAGGTGGACAGAATATCTTTATTTTATTTTTATGTGGTGCTGAGGATCGAACCCAGTGCCTCACGCGTGCTAGGCGAGCACGTTACCACTGCGCCATAACCTCAGCCCCCTTACTCACTTATTAACTGGAAAATTTCTATATAGAGAAACCTTCTTGTCAACTATACCTCAGGTCACCCTGCAGTGCAGTTCAGGAAAAGCAAAATAAATGCTTGATTCTTTCTCTTTACCTATTCCCCTTGACTATTGAGCCCTGATGATCCCAATGTAAATTGGAAACATTGTCCATTAAAACTGCATTTAATACATCTAACCTACTGAACTCAAGAGCTTAGCAATACAGTATTCTCTGGAGTATTGGTTGTTTGTTCTTGTGATCACATGACAGACAGGCAGTTATGGCTCACTACCACTGCCCAGGATTGTGAGAGACTCTTATAGGGTGTACCATTAAGCTTGGAAAAGATCAAAATTCAAAATGCAAGGTATGGTGTCCACTGAATGCATACTATTATCTCATGACATGGAAAAATTCTAAATTCAATCATTGAAAACTCTACTGCCAAATAAAACAAAACAAACAACAACAAAAAACTCTCTGCAAATTGGGTTTATTTATTTCATTTTATTTTCAAGCAATTTTTTTGTTTTATTTTACTTCGTAATTATGTAAATTATTACATGGTTCCAAAGTAGATGCTATAAAACAAGACACATTCAGATAAGTTTACATTCATTCTTAACTTAACCTCTTTGTCCTCTCTACCTGTAAATAGTTAATTGGTTATTTTTTGTGTTTGTTTGTTTTTTGGTACTGGAGATTGAACTCAGGGGCACTGGACCACTGAGCCACATCCCCACCTCTATTTTGTGTTTTATGTAGAGACAGGGTTTCACTGAGTTGCTTAGTGGCTTGCTGTTGCTGAGGCTGGCTTTGAACTTGCGATTCTCCTGTCTTAGCCTCCCTAAGTGCTGGGGTTACAGGTTTGCGCCACCATGCCCGGCTTAATTGCATTTCATTGTTTTTTGTTTATCTTTCATTTAAAAATAATATATGAATATATATTATTTTTTCTCCTTTCTTAAATAAAAGATGCGTGCTTTTTCCCCCTAAACATACATTTTTCCTAATCATGCTTATTTTTTAATGCTTAACTAGTATATCCTGGTGATTATTCTATAGTGATATGTAGATACTGTCTTCATTAATGTTATAGCTGCATATACTACTCAAATATACAAAATAACGTTTTATCTAACTAGTATTTTTATGGTAGGCATATGCATTGCTCCTAGTCTTTTGCTGTTTCAAAGAGTATTGCCACAACTACACTGTGTACACAACTTTTTGTGCTTTTTATGCTGGTGTTTCTTCGGGATAGGCTTTTGGAATTATTGGGTAAAGCACAAATCCATTCCCAATTGTGCTACATATTACCAAACTGTCTTTCATAGGAGTTGTATCATTTTGTGTTCCCAGCAGCAATATTTGAGGGTATTTATGTTCCCATGGCCTTGTCAACTGAGTATGCTGTCGAACTTTTGGATTTTCACCATATATCAGTAAGAAATGACAAGGCATTAAGGCATCATTTTGCATCTCTCTTATTATGGCATCCCTATATATGGCAAAAGGACATTTGATTTTCTTTTCCTATGAACGATTTATTTATATTTTCTTTTCTTTCTCTTTCTCTCTCTCCCTCTTTCTGCTAGGGACTGAACCCAGAGCTAGGTAAATGTTCTACCACTCAGCTACACCCTGAGCCCTATCTTGTGCATTTTTCAAAAGGATTGTAGCTCCTTTAGAATCTCTTTATATATCAGGACTATTACTTCTTTGTCTGTAATAGAAATTCCAAGTGTCAATGCAAGGAACACATTAAATTTTTTCTTTTTCCTTATGGCTCTCCAGTAATCTAGGTATTTATTTATTTATTGGTACTGGGGATTGAACCCAAGGCACTTAGTCACTGAGCCATATCTCCAGCCCTTTTTTTTTTTTTTTTTTTTTTTGGTTCTAGGCATTGAACTCAGGGGTACTCAACCACTAAGCCTCATCCCCAGCCCTGTTTTGTGTTTTTATTTAGAGACAGGATCTACATTGCTGTTGTTGAGGCTGGCTTTGAACTTGGGATTCTCCTTTCTCAGCCTCCCAAAGTGCTGGGATTACAGGTGTGTGCCACCACGCCTGGCTCTCTCCAGCCCATTTTTACATTTTATTAGGGACAGTGTCTCACTGAATTGCTTAGTGCCTCACTGAGGATGGCTTTGAACTCATGATCCTCCTGCCTCAGCCTCCCTTCCTGCTGGGATTGTAGGGGTATACTATTACACCCGACTATGGTTTTTATTATTAAGGAAAGGAACATGAACCCGGTATAGTGGCGCGCACCTGTAATCCCAGCACTTTGGGAGGCTGAGACAGGAGAATGGTGAGTTCAAAACCAGCCTCAGGAACGGTGAGGCGCTAAGCAACTCAGTGAGACCCTGTCTCTACATAAAACACAAAATAGGACTGGGGATGTGGCTCAGTGGTCCAGTGCCCCTGAGTTCAATCCCTGGTACCAAAAAAAAAAAAAAAAAAAAGGAAAGGAACATGATGGGTTTTTTTCTTTTTTGCAGTTACCAAAATAACTGAAATAGGGCAGTAGGAGAGTCATGAGAAATAAAGCCAGTAAAAATTGTAGAGGCCAGATCATGTCAAGTCTTAAGGTCTACATTAGAAATTTTGGTTTTATCTTTGCTGTTGTTTTGTTTTGTTTTGAGACAGGGTCTCACTCTGTTGCCTTAAACTCCTGGGCTCAGAAAGATACTCCTGCCTCAGCATCCCAACTAACTGGAACTACAGGTATATGCCACTGTGCCTGGCTTTTTAAAAGTTTATTATTTTTCTTTACGTAGTTCTAGAGATCGAAAGCAGGGCCTCACACATGCTAGGCAACCACTCTACCAGTGAGCTATACCCTGGCTAGTTTTATCTAAATAGCAGTAGACACAGAAAAGTTTAAAATGGGAAATATACATAAAGGGATGTTTGAAGAAACCTCCCCTAGCTGGAGGTAATGATAGTGAGTTTCTTTGCTCAAATAAGGCAAGATCCAAGGAGGTGACTGAAGTCCTGGAGTATGTGGCTGAATTTATACTTGTGATACTTATTCAAGTCTCAACATCTTTAGTATTAAGACATGTAATTGTCTTTTCTGATTCTAATATGGTTCCTGTAAGTATTGCTACTTAAGGCTAACATTTCAGCTTTACCTTATCTGAACTCTAGTAGCTGTCTACCTATATGGTAACTGTAATATGTGAATCTACTCACTCCTCTGGGAAGCAACACAACCTCAAGCAAGTTTAGAACCCTCTAATGCAGTTCTCTGGAACAGACTGAGTGGATGGGCATACTTGCCATGATATCAGCTCACTTTTGTTTTTCCCATCAATTGTAGCAATTTGTAACTGTCCATTTGTCTGCTGATCTTTAAATAATGCTAGCCTGGGAGCCATAATAAACTGCTAATTACAAATTTACCAAATATATCTAGCTTTGCTTTCCAAGACATATTTGATACATTATTAATCTACTTCTCTAATAGGAAAATGCTAGAAGTTAACAAATGAGTTGAGAAATTATGTGTCAATTTAATTAATCTAATTAATGGTACAGCTAGTGCCTCTGTAAAGATAATGGCCTATGGAACTATAAAAAATTCTAAAACTATTCATGTCAGCTAATTGGCAAAGGAAAAATGGTATGTATAATATGAGAAACATTGTTGGGTTAAATTTTTTAAGTCAGGAGTATAACTTAGATCCCAGGAACTGAGGTGAATAGAACCTATTCAGTTTGTAGATAATGTTAAAATGAAATAGAAGAATATAACCCTAGGTGACAGGTTGGAGAAGTGAACAAATTGGTGACAAGATGGAGAATCCATAGAATTTGACTTCAAACAAATCCCAAAAGGCAACGTAAAATAATAAATCTACTTTTTTAAAACATTTTTTAGTTATACATGGACACAGTGTCTTTATTTTATTTACTTATTTTTATGTGGTGCTGAGGATCAAACCCAGTTCCTCACACATGTGAGACAAGCACTCTGCTACTGAGCCACAACCTCAGCCCAATAAATCTACATTTAACTGATGTTTTTCTCCTGAAGTTCTGAATATTTTTTTTTATATTTTCTTTCTTTTTTTTTTTGATACTGGGGATTGAATTCAGGGGTACTTGACCACTGAGCCACATCTCCAGCCATATTTTGTGTTTCATGTAGAGACAGGGTCTCACTGAGTTGCTTAGCACCTCGGCGTTGCTGAGGCTGGCTTTGAACTTGTGATTCTCCTGTCTCAGCCTCCCAAAGTGCCGGGATTACAGGCATACGCCACTGTGCGTGGCTTTATATTTTCTTTTTTCTTTTTTTAAATTTATTTTAGTTGTTGATGGATCTTTATTTTATTCATTTATTATTTATATGTGGTGCTGAGGATCAAACCCAGCGCCTCACGCATGCTAAGCAAGCACTCTACCACTGAGCTACAGCCCCAGCCCCTATATTTTCTTATAAAGAAAGTTCTGACAAGAAAAGGGAGTATCCCTGTTCTTTGGGTGGGAAATCTAAAAGACAACAATGTACATTTTCTATTTGCGAAGATCCCTTGGGCTACTTTGTAGTGAAAGGATTAGAGGGCAAAAGTGGTAGTGGGAATACCACTTCCAGGTAATAGATAATGGTGGATAACAGATGAATTTGAGAAATCTTTAGGAATTATAAACAATAGAATTTGGTAATTAATTGGTGTCGGGGTGAGAGAAAGGAATAGTCAAATATAATTGTTAATTGTGCCTGTATTTTCCACAAAGCCCTGCTGTTAGTCAGTCAGCTTTTCATTGCTGTGACAAAAATACCTGACAAGAACAACTTAGAGAATTAAAAGTTTATTTTGGTTCATGTTTTCAGAGGTCCACTGTGTGGTCAGCTGACTACTGTTCCCAGTCCAAGTTGAGGCAGAACATCATGGCAGAAGGGTATGGTGGAGGAAAGCTGCTATGCTCATGGTGGCTGTGTGTGGAGGGGAACCTCAGGGAAGATGAAACCTTCCAGGGCACACCCACCAGTGATTTACCTCCTCCAGCCATAACCAACCTGCCTATAGTTACTACATAGTCACAGTCAGTCCATTCAAACTAAGATGGACTGATTAGGTTATAGTTTTCAAAATCTAATCATTTTACTTCTGCATATTCCTTCATTAACACAAGAGCTTTTAAGGAACACCTCATATCCAAATCATACTAGCCCTTAAGTAGACATAAGTGGACAATTCTAGGTTTTGTAGTATAGCCACCGTTTTATTTAGCACTTTCCTTGCTATGACCAAAAAACCTGATTAGAACAATTTTAAGGAGGAAAAGTTTATTTTGGCTCACAGTTTCAGAGCTCTTAGTTTATAGATAGCCAACTCTATTCTTTGTGGCCTGAGGTGAATCAGAACATCACGGTAGAAGAGTGTGATGGAGGAAAGCAGCTAGGAACCAGGCACCAGGAACCAGGGACAGAGCACTCCTTACAACACAATATAAACCTTAAGGGCATACCCCATGTACCCACTTCTTCAGCCACATTCTACCTGCCTGCAGTCACCACCTAGTTAATCCATTTAAATGGATTAATGCACTGATTATGTTAAGGCTCTCATAACCTGATCATTTCATCTCTAAACTCTCATGCATTGTCTCACACATGAACTTCTGGGAGATATCTAATATCCAAATCATAATGACCACTTATAAGGGGATCTTGTCCTTGTGCTGGAACAATAAGGAAATGCCTGCCTATTACACCTGGGTACTATGGCTCAGTGAGTGCCATAGGTACTAATGTAAGGTAATGTGTTCTGCTTTAATAATCTTCCAATCTGGAGAGTATTTTACTAGGTGTGGTTCTTATCCCCATCATACATTAGGCATGCCACAGGAGAACCAATTAGACACAAGAAAACTAATGGGAAGATGATTCTACCTGGCTGCCTACTTACCACACTTTTAATTTTTACACAGCTGATTTGTTATTTTAGAAGTAAATTAAAGCAAAAGTAATTAAACTGGAGGCTGTGGTTGTGGCTCAGTGGTACAGTGTTTGCCTAGCATGCACAAGGCCCTGGTTTTGATGCTTAGCACTGCCAAAAAAAAAAAAAAAAATTGAGTTGAGTTTAGGTTGTTGTTTGTATTTACCCTTAAACTTAAATCAGTGAGTTTCCGGCTTCAGCAATTGACTAGGTAGTTGGTAAAGTTCAGTTCTGGACATTCTTTGAGGTCTCTTTGATACTTCAGGACCAAGATCCCACAAGAGATTTATGTGTTAAAAATAAAAATTGAGGGACTGGGGCTGCAGCTCAGTGGTAGAGCGCTTGCCTAGCATGCGTGAGGCACTGGGTTCGATCCTCAGCACCACATATAAATAATAAATGAATAAAATAAAGATCTATCAACAACTAAAAAATTTTTAAAAAATAAAAATAAAATAAAAATTGAGAGTTCTAAGCTAAATTTTTCAAAATTGAAATCAATGGCATGGATGAGATCACCTAGGGAGAGAGTATAGGTAGAAGATAATATGGCCAGGAACTGAACCTGAAAAAAACATATTAAATACTTAAGGATACTGAGCAGAATGAAAAGACAGATGTATATATCAGAATAGGTAAGAGAAGCATGATGTCTGAATAACAAGAGGAAGAGTATTTTAAGCAGAACATGGTCAAGAGTGTGAAATGCTTCTGAGTATCATGTAAAATGAAAACTGAAAGCATCCACTGGGTTTAGCAACTACAGGTTATTGATGGCATTAGTCTAAGCTGTTTTGGTACAGTGGTGGTAGCTAATTCTGAATATAAATAGTTCAGGTCTGTCTGGGAGGTGAAAGGAGGGCACCAAATACAATCTTTGAGAAGTTTGAAGAGAGATTAAAAGCAACATTTTGAAAAGGCAAAAAAGAAGAGAGAGCAAAATAGTAATAGTGGGTTAATTTCTACTCAATTTAATGCATAAGGATTCGTTCACTGCACAAAGGGCACAGGGTGAAGAACTGTATACATAATTACTGCAAGGGAAGTGCAACAACAGATGTTTTAGATTTAGTAGCAGCATAGGCAGAAATGGAGTATGTTTATTAGGAAGGAAATCAGAAGATGTATAAGTGATGTTTAAACTGAGTTTTGAATTCATACGCATTAGTAAAATGACTGTGAGAAAGATATTCCAGGCAGAAGAAAAAGCATAGTTTATTGAAAAACTATATACAGCCTTTAAAGAGCATGGGTTTTTTGAATTATTGCCTAGATTTAAATTTTGCCTCCCTCATTTCCAGCTCTGAGGCCTTGGATAATCATCACAATTTTGCAAAGCTGCAGTTTACCCATCTATAACATGAAGACTAAATCTCTGCATGGAAAAAAAAAAAAAAAGAGAGAGAGAGAGCGAATGAAAAGAAAAGAAGGCAGGCTGATAATTCCTGTCTCATAGGATTTTAGAGAGGCTACAAAGCCGCTGGGAGCTTTGAATTCAATGCCTGGCATATAGAAAACATCCAATACACAGTAATTCATTATTATAGGATGTAAAATGCAAGAATAAGAGTAGTGTCTGGAGCTAAAGAAGGTAATCAGAGGTCAGATCATGATAGATTTGTCAGGAAGTTCAGTACTGTTCCCAGCATTAATTAAAACAAACTAGTGCAATTATTAGGAAATAGTTAAACTGAAGTCAGGCTTAATTCCACTAAAAAATAGCATTCAGGAAGCATCTTAATTATAATCTTCTGTTGATGAAGCCCAGGGCAACAGGTATGTACAAGTACATTATAGTCTACTAATTAGGAAGCCGAGGTTGCTAACCTCTAATTGTGCAATTTGCAAATATATTTTTCATTACGTCTTGTAATACAGTGCATTATTTTCCACTAAGATTATTGTTAAACTTCAGTTTTCTTACATTTTTTTCCCTGTGTTTTTAAAAAACAAACTGGTAATGTGATAATTCTCATTTCGTTATATTAGGAAAAGCTAGTTCATGGACTAGGGATGTAGTGGTATAGCACTAGCCTAGCATGTGTGAGGCCCTGGGTTCACCACCCCTAATATCAAGGTAAAAAAAAAAAAAATCAACCCTACCACAAAAATAACAAACACTGATCACATAGGGTAGGCCAATCTTCAGCATTTGGCAGAGGCATTTTAAGGGTAGTCAGTCTCCAGCAAAAGCTACAGGTGGATCTAGGGAAATTTGTAAAATGATTGTGGCCTCTATCCTTTTGTCATAGTTTGAATGGCCAAAGTTTTCTCTACTGCAAAGTCAGTATTTTTTCTCTTTGTAGGAGTTCAACTTCTTACTCACGTCAACAGTATTTCTTCTGTAGGAATTTTTGCCTTGAAACCATATTTCTGGGTTACTGCTGCTTGGAGTGCAGAACTCATTTTTCTTTCTTTCTTTTTTGGGTATTGAGGATAGAACCCAGAGGCACTTTACTATGAAGCCACATCCCCAGCCCTTTTCATTTTTTATTTTGAATCAGGGACTCACTAAGTTGAATACAGCCTCCCTATGTTGCTGAGGATGGCCTCGAACTTGTGATCCTCCTGCCTCAGGCTCCTGAGCCGCTGGGATTACACATGCACCATCACGCCAGGCCTGTTGAGTATTTTTTTTTTTTTGGTACTGGGGATTGAACTCACGGGTACTCCATCACTGAGCCACATCCCCAGCCCTATTTTGTGTTTTATGTAGAGACAGGGTTTCCTCGCCATTGCTGAGGCTGGCTTTGAACTCGGGATTCTCCTGTCTCAGCCTCCCAAAGTGCTGGGATTACAGGCGTGTGTCACCATGCCCCGCTCTGAGTATTTTTCATGTTAAAAACATCATGCTGGGATTGGGGATGTAGTTCCTTGGTACACTGCTTGCCTAGCTGCTTAGCACTTGCAAGGACCTGGGTTCAACTTGCATGGGGGCGGGGGAGAACAAAAAATCATGCTGATATCTTCATTTAGAAAATTTGCATTCCTGATGAATCTTGTGCCATACATCTTTCCATTGTCATTTTAACACTGATTTGGGCATTTGATATTAAGTATATCGTTAATGCTGGTTTTGTTCTTTGTTATTGTGATTTGATTATGTCCAGTTCGTGTGCCTACATTTCCCTTTTCCTGATCATCTGCAACTATAAATAATTCGTCACTTTAGCACGTTCACGTATATGTAATTGGGTCAATTCTAAAAGATGTAACTGCTCTTCGAGTTAATTTCTCATAGTTGACTATACTTTCCCAAGGCAGGTCTTCTCTTTTCACTCGTAGGTGCTTGAATAACCACACCGAGATGATCTAAGAATGTAGGGGTCTTTTCAGTGACTAGAGTTTTGAGTGTTCCCTTCCTACTCCTCAACCAAGGTAACATCTGCGATCCAGTACACAGTACAAGTGCATATGACTGAAATCAAACGTTTCGGGAAATAATACTTATTTACTATCTGAGATGTCCCCACTGTGTGTTTATTTCATAGAAAACAGAAACTAACCACACGCACCGGTACGCCTTCCAGGTAGGAACCAGCTAGCTTGGTTTTATGAACCACTAACGGGTATTTAAAGGCAGGCTCCTCTAGCAATCTTCACTGTAGCTACGTCTGTCACAGCCCTTCCAGAATGCAGCACTCGAGGCTTGCCGAGCCGCCGCCCGCACTGGAGGATGGGGTATTTTCCGCCGGGTAGCAGCGCGGCACCAACACACAGCAGCGGCTCGGTGGATGATGCAGGACTCGACCCATTTTCCTGTCCTCCCGCTTCCTCGACGTCAGTCCCGCCCCTTTAATCTTTTCCTGGCGAATTTTAATTTCTTCCCCGCCAAGTGGGGAGAGCGCCGAAAGATCGATGCTGCCTCCACGCCCCGAGAGCCGCCATTTTGGGGGGGGTTAGTGGCAGGAGAAACACAAGTAGGTGCTGCACAGGCTCAACGGGATGCTGACTGGGTTTAGCTTCTTCTCTTCCCAGCACTATGGGACCAGAACAGCAGAATCCACCGAGGACCTTCCTCTGACTACCTCTCCGGAATGAGGCCTCAGCGCCCGGGTGGAACGACCCCTTTTTCTCTCCCAGGGTGAGTGCAGCGTTGCGGCGCGGCCCCTGCGCGCGCCCCCGCGCGCCCCCTGCTGTCAGTTGCCCCGCGCGTTCCCGCTGGCGCGCGCCGTTCCCCGCGCAAGAGCGCCCCTCCCCCGCCCGCCTGGCGCTCGGCGCAGACTCGCTTGTTTGTTTCTGCAGGAGCCCTAGGAGAGGCCGAAGCCGAGACGATGCCTGGGAAGCTGAAGGTGAAAATCGTGGCCGGGCGCCATTTACCAGTGATGGACCGTGCTAGTGACCTGACTGATGCCTTCGTGGAGGTTGGTGCAAGGTCTTGCCCCTCAAAACCTAGAGAACGCCAAGCCCAGTGAGGATCTACCCACCTGCTCCCAGCCTTTCAGCCTATTCCCCTTTCCATTGCTCTGCTGTCTGTTGTGCTTGTCCAGACCTCCCAGGAGGGATGTCCGCCGAGGCCGAAGCCCATGTGAAGGGTGCATGGCTCGCTGGTGGCCGCGGTACACCCTGCCCCGCGGACAGGTTCTTACTGCTCTGCATGCCGGTTGACCCTGATGTCTAGACTCATACAGGCCACCTGCCAGTCAGCAGATCCCGAGGCGTGGCCCCGCGGCCACGGAAACACACGCACGTCCTTCTTTAGGGGAGGGATGACTTTTCACGCCTGTGTGATGGATATCTGCATAAGCATGTACATACAGCCCTTTATGGGCGTTCCGAGTCCTACATCGCAGGATATCCACCTTTGGCCAGACATTTTCAGAACCATCAATGTAAGTTCCAAACACAACTGGAACACTTTCTCTCTTGTATAGACTGGTAGGTTTGATGAGCTGTTTCAAGTAAATTTAGTGCCTTGAGGTAGGAAGTCAATTAAGTGCTATGGATTTAAATTACAAAATTGCTTTTTAAATCTAATGATTAGTTTAAAAGTCATGCAAATTAGTGCAGGCATACGGCCTGGAAAGTAATAAACCAGAGGCTTAAAGAAGCCAAGAAAATATTGTAATAAAAGTCGACATGATGAGCCAGAGGATTACAGCAATAATCGTTTAGGCTATTAATGCCTAAAGTTAATAGATACATGATAATGTACAGCCTGATTTCATCTCAATATAAAATATTTTTGTATTCCTTAAAGATTCTCTAACCTAACCACTGTAGTTCACCCCTACTTGTCATGGTAATTCTTAATCCCAACTTCATATTCATTTGAGAAAATTCTGTATGCTCTTGACCAGGTGTTAGGTAATAGTGATACACAGATAACCAAAGCATAGTATTTCCACACATCTTATTTTAATAACTAATAGGTAACAAGAATTGTATTTTGTTATTGCCATATCTGTGCTAAGTACTTTTTAATTATTATCCCATGTTACAGATGAGGTAACTGAGGCCCAGGGATGATAATACATTGCATAAGATTATTTAGCTTATAAATCTCTATAGCTTGACAGTCATTTCTTCTAATCACTATGCTAATACTTCCTCTCCAGGCAAGATGAACAGTGTTAAAATCGAATATGGAAACTTAATTCTGTCTCTGAAGGTTTAGGAAGACTTCTAAGGAAGTGACATTTGAAGTGAACATTTGAGCTGGGTCTTGAGAGACACCCAGGATTTTTACCAACCAAAAGGAACACAAAGGCACAGAATGAGATACATGGTATATTCAGGGAACAATCTTAATTTGAGATGTGTCTGGAATAAAAGGGGTATGTGAGTTTGAGGGGTTGAGGCTGGGCTGGTAGGTTGAAGTCAAACCTCATTTCCTATGTTGTTTTTCCTTTATAAATAGGCAGGGTAAGCCAGGGAAGCTTTTTCAGTGGAAATAAAAGATTATGTTTGTATTATGTTGTTTCTTTTTAGGATTATTTATTTATTATTTATAGTGCTGGGGATGGAACCCCAGGGCCTCCTGTATGCTAGGCAAGTACTGTGTCACAGAGCTGCATCCCTAGCATGTTGGGTTCTTGATGTACTGGACTGATGTGAAGCAGGGAAAGCAATTAAGAAGACAGTAAAATTGGGGCTAGGGCTATGGCTCAGCGGTTGAGCGCTTGCCTCACATACGTGAGGCACTGGGTTCGATCCTCAGCACCACATAAAATAAATAAAGATATTGTGTTCATTAAAAAAAAAAAAAAGAAGACAGTAAAATTGTCAAGGCAATATGTGGGAATGGGACTAGATTAGTAAAGATTTGAAGAATATTTCTGAGATTAAAATTGTTAGATCTTGATAAGTAGACTTTGCTGGTGAGGAAGGGGGCAGGTTCAAAGGTGACTTATTAATTCCAATGTTTAATAGTTTTTGAGTGTCAGGTATCTTCTATCTTTCCTGTGCTAATTACTGGTGTAGCTGATATATGATGGTGAACAAGACAGACTTTGTTCTTGATTTTAAGTGACTTATTTCTGGTGACAGAGACAGACATTTAAAAAGCAAAGGAATTATTAAATATATAATTATAAAATGTGATGAGTGCCATAAAAGAAAACAATAAAAAGGGAATAACAGGGAACGTTTACCTTAGGTTGAGTAAAATCAAGTTGAATGTCAGGCAGGCAAAGACCAATTGAATGAGAAGGAGCCAGCTGCTTAGGGAGTATGCGTGTGTGTGTATGTATGTATGTAAGCATAAAACAAGGGGACAGAAGAGAATCTGGAGAGGGAGGAGAAGAGAGTCTCAGTAGAGGGAAGATGCTGAGGAGATTGGTGTGTTTTAGGAAGTAAAGGAGCATGTTTGTGGCAATCATGTAGTGAGGAACGGGGAGAATAGTACTAGATAAAGTTGGAAAGTTGGTCAAGTATCCATGATTAGGTGTTGGAATTCTATTTTATGTTTTTGTGGTACTAGGGATTGAACCAGGGGCACTCTACCATATCCCTAGCCCTTTTTATTTTTTATTTCTAGAGAATCTCACTAAGTTGCAGAGGCTACCCTTGAATTTGTGGTCCTTCTGCCTAGCCTCAGAGTTGCTGCCATTATAGGCCTACACCACACACCGGGCTTGGAATTTTGTTCTAAATTCAATCAGAAGCAGTTAAGTGAGCTTTTTGTTGCTATGTGGGGAATGGATTGAAGGGAAAACAGTGGAAGCAGGCACCTTGTTGGGAGATTCTGAAATAGTTCAAATACCAGGTGTTGAGGGCCAAGGTAATGTTTTGGTAGTGAAGAGAAGTGGATAAATTCCAGATATATTTTGAAAATAGACTAGAGGATTTGTTGGTAGATTGGTGTCAGGGACCTGGGAAAGGAAAACTGAAAGATGATTCCTAGCTTTCTGAAGTCAGCGGGGTGATATTCTGAGATGCCATGGGGATGCTAGAGATTGATTGGGGAGAATCAGTTTCCATTTGGGCATGTTAGAGTGGAGTTGTCTTTCGGACCTTTCATTGCAGCTGTCAAGGAGGCAACTGGATTTGTTACTGTGGTGTTCTAAAGAGAGATCTGAGTTAAAAGTTCATACAGGCCAGTGTTTCTCAACCTTGTGAAACTCAGTACCTACTTAATATAATAGTTTTTTTTTAAATATGTTTTTTAGTTGTAGATGGACACAAATATCTTTATTTATTTTTATGTGTTGCTGAGGACTGAACCCAGTGCCCCACACATGCAAGGCAAGTGCTCTACCACTAAGCTACAATCCCAGCCCCCATATAATATATATTTTGAAATCTACCCTTAATGTTCTGGCATGACTTTATTAGCTAATATAATTTATCTGTACTCATAATAAAAAATCAATACAGTGCTTTAATCATATTATGACAGAGAAATAAAGGCCTTTTTTAATGATTTCAATATAGAAATACTTGTCCATAAGCATAGTAGAAAATGTGAAGTAATTGGATCGAGTCAATGGATATTTATTGAACCTTGTATGCATTAGACACTGTAGTGGGCAATAAAGTGAAAAATACTTTACTCATGGAAGTTACCTTTTAGTGGGAGGAGGAAGTTCATAAAGAAGATAAGTAAAAGATACAGTATGCTAGGTGGTGAGAGCGTGCCATGTGGAGAAAATACAGCTGAAAACACTGGATGGGAATTGTCTCACTTATGTGTAAAGTCAAATGACTGTGACTGCCCTTCACAGAGTGAGGCAGAGGTATAGTTTTGGTATCTCACAGATCTTCATTGCCATTGGTTATCTGATTTTCCAAAATACTCAACTCATGGGGAAGAACCAGTTGTCCCTTGATTATATGATGGCTTTAGTTCCCATCACTATACTTTAGCATGTAAAACTGAGTTAGATTCTAGGTAGATTTCTTATTCATGTGCCTATCTGGTGGGATATTTGAATGTCATGACATGGGATAAATCCTCATTGTTGGGACTTTTGCATTGCAGGACTCCAGTACTTCTAGCCCTTTCTCATTAACTACTACTACTATTTCTCCCCAAAACACTACTAGAATTTCTAAAGCTTCCTTAGAAGTTGAGTCTTTCCCTTTCGGAAAACCTCTTAGGGGAAGAGAGAAGTGAGACAGGTCCTTGAAAAAAACGTGACATCAAGAGGTATATTAGAGGCTGACTAGAGAAAGGAAGCTGAGATTGTCAGCCAGTGGGTGGGTGGGTGGGGCGTGGGGAGGGGGTAGAAAAGATAAGGGAAGTAAGTCCTAGAAGGCCAGAGGAAGTTTCTAGAGAGAAGCCGCCCTCATCTGTCAGATGGCACTGAGAAGTCAAACAAGAGAACATAGAAATCATTGGATTGGACAATATAGAAGTTGTTATTGATCCTGATGAGAGACTTGAGGATGAAGTCCATACTGTAATGAGTTAGAACTAAAGTATGTAAGAAGTGAGGCAGTAGAAATAGCTGGAGTAGGCAACGGATTCAAGAAATATGGCTATGAAGGGAGGAGGAAGAAATACTGTGGTACCTAAGTATGTTGCTTTTAGTATTTTTTAAAACATAAGTTTTAAAACATATTTTTATTTTTAAAACATAAGTTAGAGAATACTAGAACATGTTTGTGTGCTAATAGGAATAATCCAGCAGAAAGGGGAAAATTAAAGCAGGAAAAAGGGGATAAAAGAGGATTACCACATAATAAGGGGATAAATTATGTAATATAGGCTTTAAGTAATAAAAGCTCTCAGGAAAAGGAGATAATGAAGCCTGCTCTCCTTTTTTTTTTGAAGAGGGGATCTTCTTGTGTTGCCCAGGCTGGTCTTAAACTCCTGGGCTTAAGTGATTCTCCCTCCTCAGTCTTCCAGGCTACAGGTATATGCCACCAGGCCTGGCTAGTTATAAGAAATCTTCATGCTGGGCCTATAGGATGGTAAAATTTCCGTAAGCAGAGAGAAAGCATTTTCAGGTGAATAGGACAAGCCTGGTAAAAGTAAAAGAAGGGACAGAGCACATGTAATTGAAGGAAGGGTTCTGTCAAATAGAAGTGGAAATAAAAGCAGGTAAAGGGGATCTAGATTGCTGAGTAGCCCGATAATCAGAATAAGAAGCTTGTGTAGTAGAAGCTCTTAGCCAACTTCCATTGACTGATTCATTGCAGTTCCCAGTGCTCTGCATGCCTTCTATTAAACATATTTTAGGTATTCCCACATCATTAGACTGCTCTAAAGAGAGTGTGCCCTCATAAATTGGCTGATATACTTTACCCAGAGGTGGTTGTGTTTGTTCCTAAATTTGTTTGTCAACTGTATTTGTTACTGTAATTAATTTAAATCTTATATAAATTGGTGGAATTCAGTTAATAAGGCTATGTAAAGATTTATGGAAGTAATCTATTATAATTGCTCTTGGAGAAAAGATTGTGAAAAATATAGATACTTTATTATTATTATTTTTTTACAAGTGATAATTCTGCCACTTTATAAACCGAAAGTAGAAAGCACAGATGACATGCATGTGGTTTATGCAAAAAAAAGATACAGAAATCTAAACAGTGGATCTGTACTCAAAGAAGAGCAATTTGCATTACATTAAAAAGGCAGGAATGAATGTTTACATATTTTATATTAAAATGTTTACAGATTGTATTATAATATTATTATCATTATTATTTGGTACTGAGGATTGAACCCAAGGGCGCTTAACAACTGAGCCACATCCCCAGCCCTTTTTTTTTTTAAAATTTTTAAATTTTTAGTTGTAGATGGACACCAGACCTTTACTTTATTTATTTTTATGTGGTGCTGAGGATCGAACCCAGTGCCTCACACATGCTAGGCAAGCGCTCTACCACTAAGCCACAACTCCAGCCTGTCCCCAGCCCTTTTTATTTTTCATTTTGATACAGGGTCTTGCTGGGTTGCTGAGGCTGGCTTTGAACTTGCCATACTCCTACCTCAGCCTCCCAAGCAACTGGGATTACTGGTGTGTGCCACTGTGCTTGGCTTGTTATTTTTTAATGATTCTCTGGTTTAACCAAGTTGCTTGAATAACTGATTAAGTACTGGTACTAGCTACTTGAGAACTTCTAGTCTTTATGAATGTGAGGAGTTTAGGGAGCCAGTGAAGACCAAGTAGTATTTAAAGATGATTCTTGAAGGAATCTCTAGGAAGAGTAAAATGGGGTTCTGAACAAGGGAAGTATTAATGAAATATGTCTCTATTAATGTTCATGTTACAAACTGTTTGGCTAAACTAAGTTGTCATTTTGTGTTTATGTAGGAGCTTTTGAAGAAATACTCAGAGGAAAATAAATTAATATTTAATGAATATTTTTTAAGTATCAAAACATTTTGCTAGGTCTCTACATGCATTATCTCATGTAATGCTGCCAGCAACCCTGCTTTTCAAAGAAGAAAGTAGATTTAAATAATAGGTTAAATAACTTTCTCAAGGTAATTTAGCTAATGAGTGGGAAAAGAGAATGCTTTCCTTTATTGGGGAAATCTCCATTAAAATTCCTGATGTTCTTTAACAAAGTTGTAAGGCATCTAATTGGTGAGTAATAAAATATCCTTTGAATTGAGTAAGGCTGAATGAACTGTAATTCTCCTTCACTAGAAGAGAAGTCTTCACAGCGTTGGCAGAATGTATACTCTAGCTGTTTTCCTTTTTCTGAAATCTTGTTTTTTGTTTGTTTAATGTAGTTTGGGGACTATCAGATCTTCATCTAGAATGCACTGTTGTAAAAAAAGTACAATTATAGTATAGCTATAGTGGGGTACAAAAGAGGGTGCTGAACCTATAACTTAAAACACAATGTGCAGTCCTGGGGCTGTGGCTCAGTGGTAGAGCACTTGCCTAGCATGTGTGAAGCACTGGGTTTGATTCTTAGCACTGCATATAAATAAATAAAATAAAGATCCATTGACAACTAAAAGATAAAAAAAAAAAAAAACAACAAAACCACAGTGTGCTTTTTGGTGAGTCAAAACCGTAAAGTGTATTTAGCATTTCAATGGTTTTATAGTCCTGACATTTTACTTCAAATAAAGCAGTTTTAGGTAAATTAAACAATAATTTATCTAATTAAAGTATGTAAGATGTTCTTTGATTTATACTGGGATCATATCTCAACAAACCCATGGTAAATTGATAGTATTGTAAATTCAAAGTATGCATTTAATATACCAAAACTACCGGGTATCATCGCTGGGGATGCAGCTCAGTAGTAGGGTACACATGAAGACTCTGGCTTAGTCCTTAGCACCACAAAACAAAGTAACAGCAAAACCAATTACCAAACATTTGTATGTTACTCTAGCTTACTTTAAATGTGTTCAGAATGCTTATATTAGCCTATAGTTGGGCAAAATCATCTAACAAAAAGCCTGTTTTATGGTAAAGTGTTGAATATCCCATGTAATATATTGAATGCCATACTGAAAGTGAAAAGCAGAATGATTGTATGGGTATGCTTTTGCACCATTGTAAAGGTGAAAAATTCTAAGTTGAGATTAAAAAAAAAAGAAAAATTATAAGTTTGGAGACTGTATTTTCTTCATACTTTGAATATCGAAATATAATGAAAATTAGTAAGTAAGCAAAAACCTCTCTTCTTCCTAAGTTTCTTTTTTCCTGTTAAGTTTCATTTCTTTAACATTCTGATTTGAAAAGAAAAACTTATGTAATATATGGATACTTCATATTAAAAAAGACTTTAATATTCAGAAATATAATTTGGAAATCCTTATTTCTTTCTCACTACATGTACTGTATTCCTTATATTCTGCATCACTCCTGTCTTCAGAGAGAATTGTTGTTCTTTCTCTGGCTTGCATTCATCTACTTTCTGTCCTCTTATTTATTTATTTATTTGTTTGTTTATTTATTTTTGTGCCCGGAATTGAACCCAGAGGCACTTAGCCACTGAACCACATCCCCAGCCCTTTTCATTTTTTATTTTGAGACAGGGTCTTGCTGAGTTGCTTAGGGCCTCACTAAGTTGCTGATGTTGTCTTTGAACTCAAAATCCTCCTGCCTCAGTTTCCTGAGCCCCTGGGATTACAGGTGTGCACTACTCTGCCTGGCCCTTCTTCTCCTTTAAAAAGAAATTACTTCTATATGCACATCATCTTTTTTAGAAACAGATGTAGTTATACTTTACATGTTTTTCTGCTTGTTTTATACCTTTTTGTGTCATTTATATCTTTCCATGACAGTATATATAATTGACTCCATTCTTTAGTGAGGATGCATATGATTTACTTAGTCACTTTCCTGTTGAATAACTATTTAGGTTTTTATATTTTTGGGGGAGGGAGATTTATGCAGAAGTATTTCTCTAAGTTAAATTCTTGGAAATGGATCCAGAATTATATAATTTGAAAAAAATTTTGCTGCCATTTGAAATTTTAATTTCTAATATTTTGAATTTCAAAATGATACATTTAAAAAATAAGCAATACAGATTTATGGTTCATAATTCAAAAGGTACAAAATGGGTCAACCTTCATTTTCACTGCCTTTACTTTAACCAACCCATTCTTCTCTTTCTAGTGGCCATTGTTAGATTTTCTTGTATATCTTTCTAGAAATAATCTATATGTCTTAGTGTTTTTCATTTTTCTCTCCCCAAAGAATGCCATATGCACTATAAAGTTTTTTTTTGTTTGTTTGTTTTCCCCCTGTGCTGGGGATAGAACCTAGGGCCTTGTGCATGCTACACAAGCAGGCTACCATTGAGCTAGCTACATCCCCAGCTCCATTTTATTTTGACTTCTGTTCCTTATTGGTGTGTAGCGAGCTGTTTCTTTCTTCTATTTAGTACTGCATTTTGTGGCCTTGCTGTGCTTAACTTAATCAGTTCCAAATTGATGAATATTTAGATTGTTTCCAGTCTTTTGCTACTATAATGCTGATACATACTATGTTGTGTAATAAATACTAAGAAATAGAATTGGTAGCTTAAAAAACATGGGCATTTAAAATTTTGGTATGTGTTGTTAAACTGCTCCCTGTACAGACTTCTAAATTATACTCGCATCAGCTAAGCATGACAGTGCCTCATCAACATTGTTTTCAAACCATTTGATCTTTGTCAGACTAAGTAAAAATGTTATAATTTGCATTTCTCTGCAATGAGGTTGTTTATCTTATTTTTCACAGGAGGGGGGGTGGTTCCTAGGAATTGAACCTTGGGGTGCTTTACTACTGAGCTACATCCCCAGCCCTCAGTTCTTTTTATTTTTTATTTTTGAGACAGGACCTGGCTAAGTTGCCCAGACTGGTCTCAAATTTGTGATCCTCCTGCCCCAGCCTCAAGATGTTGGGATTATAGGTGTACACCACCACGACCTGCTCTTATTTGTCTTTGATTTCATGATATTCTTTACCATGAAAGAAATTGCCATTTTTATGTACTCTTTTTTAATCTTTTTTACCTCTAATTAAACTGCTTACATACCAAATGGTTAGTGGGTATGTTAATTCAAACTAAATGATAAAATAACTAGAGAAATATACAGAAAAGAAAAATAATTGCAGTTTTAGATATTTTGCTTTTAGAATTTTTTTTGACCAGTAAATACCAGCAAATATTATAATTTTTACCTGACTGAACCAGCATTTACGAAGTATATACACTGTGCCAAACTGCTGTGACAAAGTGAATAATCCTTAGTGTATTTTGAGGTTAGGAAAAATAGTTGATGGTGATAACTGAAGGAATCAGGGAAAGAGTTTGAAGAGATCAATATAGAAAAGAAAGGCAAGGGAAGAAGTAGTTGTCTAGCTGTTTTGCTCTCAGGCTTCTTGACTGCTTCCAAATCCAGTCTGAGGTTTCACAATCACCATTCTTTGCTCGAAGCAAATCCCGGGACTTAGCTTACTTTCTTCCTTTTTTATTTCCTTATTTATTATTTTTGGGTCTTTGTGAGTCAGTGCTTGCCAGGATTGTCAATGAAATAAGATAGTCTCCTCACTCAACCCCTTTTATTGTTGCTGAAGATAGGAACGTAAAACATAATAGATTATTGCTTATCATAATTATTATTGCTTATGTGTGTGTATAGATAAAGGATTAAAAAATACAAATACTGGGAAGTTAGAAAATACAAGGAAATGTCAATAAATTCTTATAATAATGGGCTATGCTTCTGGATTCCTTTGCTGAGAAAATAGAACATTGCTGGTCTTTACCTCTTAATTTTATCTTAGCATGCCATCTCTCTGTAAGATTTTCCTCCTGTTTGGGGGTGAAGGCCTTACTCATGCTAGGCAACTGCTTTACCACTGAGCAGTCAGTCCAAGACTTTCCTCTTTCTTCTGAGCATATTTAATGGCCATATTAACCTTTTCCTCCATGCTGATAAAATGATCTATGTTTTTAATTTTCCTGGGGACCTGGTCAAGTGGAGCAGTGGAAATTAGGTATATTCTGCAAGCACCTGGTCAGATCATAATCGTTTTTCTTTTTGCCTAGGGGATAGTTGGCCTTTTTTCCCTTCTGTGCTTAATTCTAACCTTGCTTGGCTGACATTAACATTTACTTTTATTCACATTTTTGATGTTTATTCACATTTATGAATGGTTTCTTATTTGTTTTTAGGTAAAATTTGGTAATACCACCTTCAAAACAGATGTATACCTCAAATCACTCAATCCTCAGTGGAACTCAGAATGGTTTAAATTTGAGGTAAGTTCTTAAATGTCCATGTTTTTTGAATGTATTTTTTTTTTTTTGGTACTAGAGATTGAACTCAGGTACACTTGACCACTGAGCCACATCCCCAGCCCTATTTTGTGTTTTATGTAGAGACGGTCTCACTGAGTTGCTTAGCGCCTCGCCATTGCTGAGGGTGGCTTTGAACTTGCGATTCTCCTGTCTCAGCCTCCGTAAGTGCTGGGATTACAGGCTTACGCCACTGCACCCGGCCTGAATGTATTTTTTTAAAAATATTTTTTAGTTGATGATGGACCTTATTTCATTTATTTATTTATATGTGGTGCTGAGAATCAAACCCAGGGCCTCACACATGCAAGGCAAGTGCTCTGCCACTGAGCCACATCCCCAGCCCTATTTTGTGTTTTATGTAGAGACAGGGTCTCACTGAGTTGCTTAGCACCTCACTTGCTGAAGCTGGCTTTAAACTTGTGATTCTTCTGTCTCAGCCTCCCAAAGTGCTAGGATTATAGATGTGCGCCACTGCACCTGGCTGGTTCTTTTTATTTAGAAATGATAAGAGTATCTTTTATTGCAGGTATAGTGGCTTTCTACATCCTAAGAATATTTCTGTTTCTGTCTCACTGAGAACACTGAGTTTTTCAAAAACCACTTCACTTTAAGAAAATGTAATCCGGGTATGATGGCACACACTCAGCGGCTCTGGAGGCTGAGGCAGGAAGATCTCAAGTTCAAAGCTGGCTTCAGCCATGGTGAGGCACCAAGCAACTCAGTGAGACCCTTTCTCTAAATAAAATACACAGTAGGGATGGGGATGTGGCTCAGTGGTTGAGTGCCCCTGAGTTCAATTTCTGTACTGTTCTCCCCCACAAAAGAAAATATAGTATAATGCAGATGAAAAAAAAAAAGACTTGAACTGTATTATATTATTATTGTTTTTCTGTGAAATTTTAACATATACAAGGAAGCACTTAAGAACAATGTACAGAATATTTTTTGTGCCATTGTAGCCATTTTTAAGCATACAATTCAGTAGCTTAAATTACATGCCCAGTATTGTACAACCCCCACCATTTCCAAAATACTTTTATACCCTACATAGGACTTCTGTACCTATAAGCAGTAACGCCCTATTTCCCTTCCCCCAAACTTTGGTAACTTCTGATCTATTTTCTGTCTCTTTGAATTAGCTTTTGCTAGACTCTTCACTTAAGTGGAATCATGATGTTTGTCCCTTTTTTGATTCTTTGATTTTCTAATGTTTTCAAGGTCATTCATGTTGTGGCTGGCAGGTAGCAGAATCTTATTCTTTTTTGGGGGGGGGGGGCTAATATTTCATGGTATTTGTAGACCGCATTTTGTTTATTTTTTTGCAGTGCTGGGGATTGAACCCAGGGCCTTGTGCATACCAAGTGCTATACCACTGAGCTACATCCCCAGCCCTTTTTTAATTTTTTATTTTGAGATAGAGTCTCATTAAGTTGTGTAGGCTGGCCGCAAACTTGGGATCCTCTTGCCTTCAGCCTCCCAGGTCACTGGGATATCAAGCATGTGCCATGATGCCCGGCCCCCCATTGTTTAGTTTTTAATGGAGTTATTTATATTTTTGTTGTTGATTTGTAGAAGTTCACTATACTAAATATTAGCTCCTTATCAGGTATATAACTTGTAAATATTTTCTTCCATTTAGTAGGGTTTTTTTTTTTACTTTCTTGACACTATCATTTTCATGAAAGTTTTTTATTTTGATAAAGTTCGGTACATTTTTGTTGTTGTTGTTGTTCATGCTTCCCTAATCCATTCCCTGTGTTTTTTCCTAAGAGTTATGGTTTCAGTTCTTATACATAGGTTGTTGATTCATTTTGAGTTCATTTTTATAATGGTTTGAGGTAGGAGGCCAACTTCATTCTTTGTACATAGAAGTCTAATTGTTTCAGCATCATTTGTTGAAGAAACTATTCTTTTCCTATCCTTCTCAGAAATCAATGGAAAGGGCCGCCTGTGAGGTACAGACCACACCTATTGGTGGGGTGGTTGTGGGTTGGTGAGGGTGGCTGTGTTTCAGTGGGGGTCATGAGGGGTAACTTAGCTATATATATATGGTATATATCCCAGATATATACCAAAAGGATGCAGTTGTAGAAACTATTATTCCTAATCTCTCAGTAGCTTTTACCCAAAGGTTTCCAGCCAGATGGATATTTCTAAGAAAGATAATTTCTAGTTCCCATTAACTCCAGCTCTTTTAAAAATGGAGTTCTGTGTTGTTTGGATAACATTGGTCCAGAAGTCAGTAAATTATTATAAACTATTTTCAACTTTACCTTTGAGACAAGTTAAAACAAATCAGTTGGACATAGAAGTGTGGGTGCTATCCCATTGATCTATGTCTGTCCCTATACCATTACCATATCGTTTTCATTACTGGAGCTTTGTATGTGTGTACTTGATTTTTTTTTTCTTTTTGTCATGAAGTGTTTTGACTCTGCATTTTCTCTTGTAGATATGTACAGATTTTCTTTTTAGCTGTTTTCAAAATGCCATTTTATATTTTGAAAGATGCATTGTTACACTCATTTTCAGTCTGTACCTTTTTCAACTACATTATTAGGTAAAAGGTGGACTAGATACGTCAGAGAAAGCAAGCAGAGAAACTTGCTTACATGATTTCAGATTTATAGAATTATAAAGTGCATCTATCTTGCCCTAGAAAACATTTGAATACTTATATAGGTTTATTTTGAGAATTCCTCCTTTCTCAAGATGTAGAAATTGTTAATTAATTACATTGTTATTGGAAAGCTAGGAGGAGGAAGGCTTCATCTGTTAGTTTTTATGATGCTAGGAAATTACCATTTTAGAAAATAGCATTTCATTTTGTTGATAATACAATATTGTTAGTTTTTAAGGCTAAGTACTACTTCAGCAGCTTATTTTAAACAATATGGAAATAGTCAGGTGCTATGATACCCCCTACTAATGAGGTACTAATGAGCTGAGATGGGAGGATTGTGTGTTTGAGGCTATTGTCCTGGGTAACATAGCAAGACTCTGTCTTTAAAAAAAAAAAAAGTGTGTGTGTGTTTATTTGTAGTTTTTCTGAAGTAAGGGATTTTTAAAATATTAATGGTTTTAGAAACTAAAGTTATCAGCCATTTTCTTTACAATTTAAATTACTATTTTGACTGGTGCTTCTAGTTAATAGCATATGTGGTGTCAAGAATGTGCTTAAGGGGCTGGGGTTGTGGCTCAGTGGTAGAGTACTTGCCTAGCATGTGTGAGGCACTGGGTTCGATTCTCAGCACCGCATATAAATAAGTAAATAAAGATCCATCAACAACTAAAAAAATATTTAAAAAAAAGAACGTGCTTAAACTTTTTCAGTTGTATATGTTTTGAACACTCAAATAGCTTAAACAAAGCAGATGTTTTCTCTCATATAAAAAAATGTTGAGATAGTCGGTATATAGCTTCATGTGGACATTTTGGATTCAAGAACCTTTCTCTCTTTTCTTCATCATTCATACATGAGAATCATGTGGCTTGTCTTTAATTATTTTTCATACTGTTTATTGGTGCATTATACTTGTACATAAAAGCGGGATTTGTTGTTACATATTTGTATATGCACATGATATAATAATATAATTTGGTCAGTTTCATTCCCCAGTACATCCACTTTCCCTCCCCCTGGTCCCCTTTCCTCTACTGCTCTCCCTTGTCTTTTCATAAGAATCCTCTGTGCCCCCCCCCCGCCCCACCCCTTTCCTCTTCAGCTTCTATACATGAAAGAAAACATGACCATTGACTTTCTGAGTTTGGCTTATTTCACTTGACATAATGCTCTCAAGTTCCATCCATTTTTCTGCAAATGACATGATTTCATTCTTCTTTGGGCTGAATAGAATGCCATTGTGTATGCATACTTTGGCTTATCTTCAGAGTGACTCAGGATCACTTCAGGTTCCAACTTAGCAACTGGAGTTTCAGCGATCTTCCCCATGTTCCAGGCTGGCAGGAGGTAGAGTTAATGGGGAGTACTGGAGGGACCAGTGAATTACCATACACTTTGACTTGAATAAGCCCTCTTTTTGTTTGGTTTCTGTACTAGAGATTGAGCCCAGGGCCTAGCACATGCTATGTAAGTGCTCTACCACTGAGCTGTAGCCCTAATCTCTAATTCCTAATCCTTAAAATCACACTGTTTTTATGTGTGTACTAATCTCTTTTTATCTTTGTGCTTAGATATCTGTTTTTCAGAAATAAGTCATTTTAACCAGTCACAGTGGTGCACATTTGTAATCTCAGCAACTCAGGAGGCTGAGGCAGGATAATCTCAAGTTCAAAGCTAGCCTTGTCTCTGAACATTCTGAAAAAGGATTAGAAGCCCCGTGGTAGAGAGCCCCCTGGATTTGTTCCTCAGTACTGAAAAAACAAAAAAGTCATTGTTTTCATTTGGTATATGTATTCATTTGTGATAGTTAAGATTTTAAAATAAGATTTAATTTCAAGGTATACTTTTAGGTGGATGATGAAGATTTACAAGATGAACCTTTACAGATCACAGTTCTTGACCATGATACTTACAGTGCAAATGATGCCATTGGTAAAGTGTACATTGATATTGACCCTTTACTGTACAGTGAGGCTGCAACAGTCATCTCAGGATGGTTTCCAATTTATGACACCATACATGGTAAGGAGTAATAATTTAAGAAAAATCATAAAATCAATGTTTTGTATTTATTTTTAAAGACTTTCGTGCTACAATTGATGATTTTAAAATGTATATCTTCCATGCCTTTTTAATAGTAGACAAGTAGAAAATAATAGTAAAATATTATTTGTAGAATTATTTCTCTGATCATAAATTAAAATTATGCTTGCAAAATTTGTACAACATAGTAAATTAATTCATTATTTAAAAATTATCTTGGGGTACTGGGATGTAACTCTGTGGTAGAATGCTTGTCTAGTATATATGAGGCCCTGAGTTTGATTCCTAAAACCTCAAAAAAGAAAATTAATCTTGTTGGTACTCTTTGTTTCTAAAACACATTTTCAAACTGATAATATTTGCTTATAAATTCTTAAAAGGTTTTTTGTTGTTAAAGCAGGGTTTTCAAAATATGCTCTAGGAATAACCAAGGATCACAAAAATGCTTTCACAGGGTCTGTGAGTCGAGAACTATTTTTAGCATAATATTCATATATATTTGCTACTTTTATTCTCACTTTGTTCCAAGTGTACAATGGAGTTTTATAGAAGTTTTTTGACATTTGATGTTACCACAAATAGAATGCAGAGCAGAAATGAGAATCTGTGTTCATTAAGTAAATTATAGGTATTTGAAAAATGTAACAGGGCCACTCTTAGTACTAAATTTTTTGTTTGAAAATATACTTTTAGAAAAGGTTGCTAATGTTAACTTAAATCAGCTTATTATAAAGATATACTAAGTTTTTTAAATTGCGAATTTAAATTTTAAATATGGTAAATATTGATATATATGACCCATATAAACAAAAATTCTTTGAGGTCCTCAATCAGGTTTAAGATTATAAAGGGGTCCTACAACTAAAAAGTTTGAGAAGTGCTAGTCTAAATATATAATGTCTTCTTAGAGTGGTGAATAGAACTGTTCAAAACTGGTGCTTCTCTTTCCATCTATCTTTTTGCCTTTTTTTTTTTTTTTTTTTTTACATTTTTAACTTGGCAATTTTGTTGATAGGAGTAAATATGATGTTTATAATAAAGCAAAATATTTTCTGAGGTGTATGTTTGTTTATTGTGACATTGGTTACATTCTATTACTAACATTTAAAATGAACAAATTCAAAAACAGGATTTATGTAAATAAATTGGGGGCTAGATTTGTGGCTCAGTGGTAGAATGCTTGTATAGCATGTATAAAACCCTCAGTTTGATCCCTAAGTGATCCCCAGCATTGCAAAATGAATGAATGAATGAATGAATAAATGAATAAATAAATAAGGGCATATGTAGACTCTGAGTTATACAGTCAGGAAAAAAAGCACATATTCAGAATACAGTACAGGAAATGTGCATGGTACATTATGGATTACAAAATACATGTTATAAAGCATTATATATGATGATCTCAAAGTTGTTTAGAACCCAAAGAATTTCATTTATCATTGGATAAATTGGCAGAATACATGATCAAATGTTTATCTCTGGATAATTACTTTTCTAGATTGTTTTTCTTGTTTGCCATGTTTTTTGAACTTTTCCCCTATTTTCTATAACATATATATATAAAGATAATACGTATATATGTGTATTTCCTTTATAAACAGGAAATACAGTCACCTTTTATGTTACCAAATAAGAAAATATACTGCCAGATATAGTCGCATGAGCCTTTAGTTTCACTTACTCAGGAGTTTGAGGCAGAAGGATCTCTTGAACCTAGGAGTTTGAGAACAGCCTAGGCAACACAGCAAGACTTCATGGTTAAAATAAAATGAATAAATAAAAGAAAAGATGCTGAAATACTAATCTGGGTTTTGATTAAAGGCAGTAAATACTTATATGAAAGAAAATAAATTTCCCAATCGTTTACTATTAAATATTGTTTATAGGTGGTTAGATATGGTTATGGGCTCTTTGTTAGAAATACAGTTTTATGATTTCAATAGATAAATTAGTAAATGACTTTATAGAAGACCCTCTGCCATAAGTGTGAATTTGACATTAAGTCCCAGCAGTCAAGTGAAAATATTTAGAACTAAGGGCTGGATCATCCTTTCTTATTAGAGAGTGTTCTGAAAACCCTTATTTTTTGGAATTTTTAAAATTGGTGTATTTTAATTATATAATAGTGGGATTCATTATGCCATATTTGTACATGCACAGAATAATTTGATCAATCTCATATTCTTGGAATTTTTTAGTTAGCTTATTTGAAATTATATTCATTGAAATGAATAAAACTTCTGTTGTATTGAATTATAATCTTGTACTAAGTGTTAAGAGTATATACTCCGGGATCATAAAGGTCTTACTTATTCCTAGCATCTTTCACTAACTAGCTACTGACACTGCATAAATTATTTAATTTTTATTAATTATGTTTTTTCCTCTGTAAAATGGGTATGGTACACTACAGAAATTACCTTTTGGGGTTGATGTGAATATAGTGAGATAATATATGAAAAACATCTAGTCAGTATCAGGAAATGTTATCGCCACCATCATTATCATCATCATTGTCATCATCAATTTAAATGAGATTCTGTTCCATTTAGTCTTGGCTCAAATAAATGGAGACTTGTAGTAATAGTGAAAATTATTCATTTTGTGCATACATGTTCTGCTTCAGAAAATACAAGGAGAAAACCGCTGATAATGAAAATAGGAGACAAAATTAACATTATTATAATTTATACATTATTTAAAAATCATTAATTGTATCTACTTGCGTCATTATTTAATTGTACACTATTTTCTTAAGGTATAAAACTGATTTTCCTTTTAAATATGTAGGTATCCGTGGAGAAATCAATGTAGTTGTCAAAGTAGATCTCTTCAATGATTTAAATCGATTTAGACAGTCATCATGTGGAGTCAAATTCTTTTGCAGTAAGTAAATATATTGTCTTATTTAATAGGAAATTTAATGAATTTTAAATATAGAAAAATTCTATTAATATTTCAGAAGGCTAATAAAAATGATATACTTTGGTTTTAATGCCAAAGAACAAATTGTTAATTTTCCAGAATCAATTACTGTAGCTCTCTGGCTATTTATTTAAGAGTAAATTTTATCTAATTTTTACAAGTATATTGAATATTTTTGTTAAAAAAAAATCCAGTGATATTTTATTGTAATATAGGTCACTGAAAGATAGGGGCAGAACATTTGAGCCAAGCACTATGGTGCTAACCCACACCACATAGGCTTCTGCGGGTATGAAGCCCCAAGAATTCCATGAAATATATGAGTCTGACCTGGGCAGATTTGGGCAGCTTATGGCCAGTCCTTATTAATAGTGTTAAGAACCCATAAGTAGTTGATTATCTTTGATACATGAATGCTGTTTTTTTAAATATATATTTTTAGTTGTAGATGAGCACAATACCTTTATTTATTTTATGTGGTGCTGAGGATCGAACCCAGTGCCTCACACATGCGAGGCAAGCACTCAACCGCTGAGCCACAACCCCAGCCCCCATGAATGCTGTTTTAAGTCACTAGTTTGGTGTAGATGTTCTAGGATTCCATCCCTTAAGATCTTAAATAAATTCCATGACATTTTGATTTAAATGAGTCTTAAGTGAGCACATACTAAACAAATCTATTAATTAGAGCAGTGGCTGTTGGACCAGTTGACTATATGACCATGGATTATTAGAAACTGCAGGGCTATTTGACTCCTTAGGTTATATTAGAAATGTACTGGTTTAATTCTTGATACTGCATTACGTGGTATACAGAAGAACTTCTGCCAAGGGCTCTGAATAATTTCAGATAGTTAATGTTCAATATTTACTTTCTATTTGTCTTAATAATCAGCTAGCTAACTTTAATTTTTATTTTTAAACTTAAATTTAGTTTTTAACTGATACATAAAATGTATAAATTATACAGATTTATGGAACACCATGACATTTTGATTAATTTTGAATTTTTAAACTTTATATTGAGTGTTATTTAAGGTCTCTAGCTGTTTTCTTTCCTTTTTCTTTTTCTTTTGTTTTTGTTGGAATACTGGGGATCAAACCCAGGGCCTCATAGTTAGGCCACTAACTTTACCACTGAGCTACATCCTCAGTCCTCCTTTTTCTTTTTTTAAAATTTTTGAGACAGGGTCTTACTAAGTTGCCCAAAGTTGCCTTGAACTCTTAACCTCAGCTTCCCAAGTAGCTAGGATTACAGGCATGCTCCACCAGGCCTATGATCATAGGTGTTTTCTAAATTGTAAAAATACAATGCATATTTATCAGGCTAACATGAAAAGTGAGGTGTCTCATGAGAGAAAAGTTATTTGTAGGATTAAAATGGCTCTTAGAAGACTATTTAATTAGAAGTACTATAATTACACCAGTAATTACATAGTTATATAGTTACATTGAGATCATCATAGTCAAAGATGTTTTGTATATCCAAAAGTAAGAACTTCGACATACATTTTTAAAATTCATTTTTACCTTGTGATAAACAGAAGGTCTAATAGATAGTTTGTTTTAACAGCAACATCTATTCCAAAGTGCTATAGAGCTGTGATAATTCATGGATTTGTAGAAGAACTTGTAGTTAATGAAGACCCAGAATATCAATGGATCGATCGAATCCGTACACCACGGGCATCAAATGAGGCCAGACAGAGACTCATTTCTTTAATGTCAGGTATAAATAAAATGACTTCGTTATTGATTAACAGTGAATTTTCCTTTCCTTTTGTAATGAAAGCTATGAATTTTAACTGACTGATTCCCTATTTCTGGCCTCGTCCTGCTGAACATTTTTAACAAGTGGGAATATGAATCAGAAGCTTGTAGTGAAAGGAAATTGTGTTCATGAAGTGGTGTAGCAGGTGGAAAGAGCCCCGAGTTAGGAGGTTCAGGAAGGAGTCCTGAGCAGGAAACTGGATTCTAGTTTTCTTTCTTCTAGCATTGGTTTGTAGTCAGAACTTAGGCAAATCTTTCATCCCTGTCTCTAATGTTCTGTCTTCACATGTTACCTTTTCATAGTCCTTTCCTGAGAATTTGCTGTATAGCTTCCCCTACCTCCCCTAGCACTTCCTTTGCCACTCTTATCCCATTACCTTTCTTTATTCTTCTTTGGAGAACTCATTTACTACCTGAAATTTGTATTTATTTGTATATATATGCATGAATATGTATTCAAAAAAGACAAACAAGAATAAATGTTATATTTAACAAATGTGTATTATATGTGTTCTGTATATTTGTGCTGTAACATATAGTGTATACTGTATTATAATAAAATTATGTTCTACATTCTATATGTTTATACTTATATACTCTATAATATTTATTTTTGTTCACTTGTTTAATTATCTTTTTATCTCACCAATGTTAAGCTTCACTAGATTTGGAACTTTATCTTTACTGTTCACCCAAGCATCTCTAGCACTTTGCGGAAGGGAAGAATGCCCAGCACATAGCACAGAACCAAAAAAAGGTTTGGTAAATGAGGTGCATGAATGAGTGAATTTGGCATAATGTCTCATCTCCCTGAAAGTCAGAAGCTAGACCAGATGATCTTTTAAGTTCCCATCAAGTTCTAAAAATCTGTGATGTTTTTAAACTTGCTTTTTGTCACTACCTTACCTAGCTTTATAGTATGTATTACAGGGATATGAAGCAAAGCATCGGTCTTTTCTTTCTTTCTTTTTTTTTTTGGTAGGTGAACTGCAGAGGAAGATTGGCTTGAAAGTACTTGAAATGAGAGGAAATGCAGTTGTTGGCTACTTACAGTGTTTTGATCTGGAGGGCGAGTCTGGGTTAGTGGTACGAGCCATAGGAACCGCGTGTACTTTGGATAAATTAAGTAGCCCAGCAGCATTCCTTCCTGCATGTAATTCCCCATCTAAAGAAATGAAGGAGTAAGTATGAATTAATGAAATTGTTCTTACGGAGATTTTTCTCTCTTACCTATACATTTTCATTTGCTTTACAACATTTTAGTAGCATTGTTCGATGTTTTTTTTTTTATTCTATGATTTTTCTTATCAGAGATGACTGTCAAACTTTAACTTAAAAATATTTACATAATCCTGGTATTTTATTTATAATATAAAACATGAAGTAGTATAAACAAACTATTCTACATCTTTAGACATTATATATCTAAAACATAAAATGAATATTCATGCAATGTGTGGGGTTTTATGTTTTTTTAGGGAATATTTGAAACCCTGAATATTATAATCCAATTATGCTTGTTATTGGCAACATAGTGTAGAGAGGAGTAAGGATTGGCTTGTGCGGGAGTCTCAAACTCAAGTGTCTACGAGGCCAGGCCGTTTATTAAAATAAAATAATTGAATAGGAATACTGGGGTTTGTGTAAGGTTGAGGTTGGCAAATCCTCCCTTCTTTTCTTTCTGCTTCTTTCCCTCCTTCCCTCCCCTTCACCTTGTCTTCCCCTACATTTCCGTGCCCCCACCCCCACTTTTTTGAGATGAGGGTGTCTCACTATGTTGCCCAGGCTGACCTTGAACTCCTGTACTCAAGCCATCCTCTTGCCTCAGCCTCCTGAGGAACTGGGATTACAGGTGCTTTTCACTATGCTTGGCTTGGCAAATTTTTTTCTTTCAAAAGCCAGATGCTAAATACTTTAGGCATTGACAATGGAGTCTCTGTCTTTATTTACCAAAAGGAAACAGAAAAACCCATGAGTTTGCCCATCCCCTGTCTAAAAGGTTAGACTCATAATGTTTTTGTTTTTTCCTAGAAACTATGTATGATAGTTCCTTTGGCTGGATTTGGTCTATATGTCCTTGTTTGTGTCAAAGGCAGAGATTCCAGTTTGATGGTGTTACATACTGAACATCACTAATTAAAAAATTGGAAATCCAAAGTCCTCCAAAATTCAAATGTTTTTCAGTGTTGGCACTCAGATGTTTCAGAAACATTTTGGATTTTGGATTTTTAGAATATGGTCATCGTTGAGTAAAGTCTGCAAATATTCCAAAATCTGAAAAAAAGCCTGAAATTTGAAACTCTTGTTCTTAAGAATTTTGAATAAGTGATTTGAAACATTATTTTCCTGTCATAGTGATTAGGTTAGTAGGTTCTGCTGGGGGTGAGAGATACTGACACAGCAAGGAACAACTCTAAGAAATTGTTCCATCCTAAATGCCAATAGTACTTCCATTGAGGAGCACTGATTTAGAGATACTTACTTCTAGATTGAGGATTGGTAAACTTTTTCAGTAAATGACCCCATACAACAGATAAATAATTTTTAGTTTTGCAAATGCTACTATATGACTCCACTGTTACAGCACTATAGCAGTCATAGACAGTATGCAAACTAATTGATGTGGCTGTGTTCCAGTAAAACTTTACTTACAAAACAGATGGCAGACGGATTTGGCTTGTAGGCTGTAGTTTACTGACTCCTGTTCTAGAATGTCAGGGAGTCAGAATTCTGTAGTCAGAAAACCTAAATCATTCCCCAGTTCAACAGTATTTGAGGGAGGTTGAATAGAAGACAATCACACCATTTAAAAAATTTTTATGACCCTTTTTAAAATAACATTTTATCATAAACATATTCTTTTTGTTTAGCCATTCCTTTTTGCTGGCCTTTAGTCATTCTGATTAAATTTTATTCATAAGAGGAAGCATAGAATTGCATAATATCCAGTTTTATTTGGACACACAATGAGAAGTGAAGTAATTTAAAAAAATAAACTGAAAAGTGAAGTTGCTAAAATGTGTTCTGGAAAAATGAACTGCAAGCTGCTGTAGGTAGAGTCGGATTGCAGGTATAACTTTTTGAGAAAAATTTAGAATTTTTCTCCTTCTTTTCATAGCAAATTTAACTGAAGACCTGATTCTCTCCACTTGCCACTCACTAGTTTTCCCTACACTGCTTGAAGGGTCCTGGCTTTTGCAGTTGTAATATCTGAAGTTCTTTTTCCACTATGATATTTAGTGGAAAGAAAAAACTATATTATCTGTTGGTGTCTTAGGATGAAATATGAATCGCACGGGAATATGTTTCACATGCATTCAGGAAGAGAGCCATTAATGTAAACCTTCTGGGATTGTATAGATTCTCTTCTAATTTTGTCGTAGCCATTTTCATTAAATTGTCAAACATTCACACAACGAAGAATTTAAATTGTTTTATTAGGATTTTCTGAACAGCATCTTACTACGTAGGTCATGTTAGTTAGAAAAACCCTTGTATTTGGGCGGCTTTATTTGAGCCAGCTTCATTGTATTCTTGACCATCAGTTTGGGTGCTGTTTCCAAACTTATTTTATGACTTGGCTGATTATAATTATTCTAGTATTTAATTATCATATAACATTGTTGACTCTAGATAGGAATTTGATAAAAGGTAGTGTAGGTTGGATTTAATGGATTAAATGGTTGACCTGGGCGGATTAGTACAATGTATGGAATGGACTTAATATTAGAAATACCATAGGGTGTTACTGTGAGGCTGCCTTTCATGCAAAAAGACAGAATCAGAACTCTAAGAATACATTATGGTATGCTTCATTGTATTTGAATTTTAATTTATTGCCATAATTTGAACATTTTTTAATGTTGAGTTTATTTTACATATATTAATGGTGTGTTCTACTTCATAAGTTTTTTTTCCTTTTAGATGTTTAACATAATGTAGAATATAATTCCCTTTAATGTTTCCTTGCCGAAGTCTTGGTGGTAAAAAGTATTAAGTCTAATGTATCACTTTTCTGCCTAAAAATGCTTTCTAAGAGACTTCAGCCATAATTTCTCCTGTGTACAGCTCTGATTCTTAGACTAGACTTTTTCAGTCTAAGAATTCTTGGACTTTTTCACATTTTAGCAGCAAAATACAAAATAAAAACAAAACCTCACTCAATTTTTATAAAAATTGATCACCAGTAAGGTGTTTGATTTTTATCAGTTATACAAAACACATTTTTAAAATTATATTAGCAACAAAAGCGGAAACATTTTCCCATTGTAAATCAGTAATATTTTCAAAAGGTAGTCTGAGGAAGCAGGGAAAGACCTTTGTGGCCAATATGTGACAGCTCATGTTTGATCCTTGACAGATTGTGATTGGTGGGATTTTTCCCTGGGCAGTCAGGACACTGGTTAAGGAAAAGCCAGGAAAAGTATGGCTCTTGCCTGTCTTTAATTTGACTTCTAAAAAAATAGAGATGTGATAGTTTATTTATATAGGGTTCTCCCCCCACATTGTAAAAAACAAAGACATTGTTCAGTGAAATAGTTGCTAATGTGAAGTCCAGGATTGTTTCTATGTAATGTACCTATTTACTCCATTCAGTGTAACTTTTTTAGCCAAATTTCTTCTTGAGAAATTTAAATGTTTTATATGAATGTACATTCATATATTTAATCTAAGTTTATTTCTCCATACACATAGATGTATTCTGTTAGAGGATATAAATTGGTATTTTACAAAATTTCAATTTAGAATGTAGTTTGTATAGTATATTCAGTATGAAACTAGACAACATCATTTACATTGCTTTATCAGTGTGCCTTTAAAAGCAGTGTCTCTTTGTTTTGTTTTTAGTGTAGCTATATATTTGGTATGTTGAAATACTCGAATGTGTATATCTATTTATATTCATTCAGTTCGCTCATTTCTCCTTATGTGTTAGTTTTCACATTCTTAAATATCCCTATCTTGAGATTCTAGACAGAAACAGATGTTAGTTTTCTTCATAAAAAATATAATTGTATTTGTGGTTATATCTCAGTTTCAAAGGTAATATGAGAACTTTATATTTGACTTCTCACTTTAATGGGTGTTTCTTCCCATAAATATTGCATAGTAAGTTCCATTTTGATGAAATTAATTTATTAAAGCAACTTGAAATCCAAATCTTAGTTTTTTTTTTCTTATTTAATCCCATTGACTATTCAGCTTGTTATTTTTCTTACTCACAATCCTAATTTGTTAATCTGAACCTTTAAAACTATAACCATATCCTAACAAATTAATATGTAGATGTTCTTTTTGAATTTCAACTTACTTTTTTGCATGTGAGGGATTTAAAAATAAGTTCTCTTCCTGAACTAAAGCTCCTTCAAAATTATTTTAACATAACTCTGCAATCTGTTGTATGTATTGTTTTCTTTTCTTCCACTTTGACCACAAATTCCCTCAGGTCTCCGCTGGTCCATCCTCCAAGCCATGGATGCCGCTCGACTCACAACAGCCCAATTCACACTGCTACTGGCTCACGACTTACTCAGAACTTCTCTGTGTCTGTTCCCACTCTCATCTATACTGGTACGAGACTGCTCAGACTCCAGAGCTGGGGAGAGGCAGGCCACGGGCAGAGTGGCTGCAGAGACAGGCAGGCAGGTAGTGTAGGCAGGTACCACAAGTGTTTGCTTCCTCATTTTCTTACTGGAAGTCCAGCTGCAGTGAAGAACTTCTGTATTTAGTTGCCACAGAGGCTCACACTCTATGGAAGTGAAAAAGTGTTCTTCCAGCTTCCAAAGTCTCTTCCACAGATCCTCTCAGAACCTTATTTTGTGTAAGTGTACTGTGAGTTTTGAGGAGAATGTCTCAAAATATGTTTTGTGATTATTTGTGTTTTTTAGAAATGAAATTGTTGATAAGATTCTAAATGAAATAGATACCAAACCTTCCAATTTGCTTATTTTCTTTATGTACTAAACCTGTTACATTAGGGTCTGTTTCATTCTGTGGAAGAGAGCTATTGGAAAACAGGTAAGCAACTATTCTGCATTAAATGCAATGTTTCTGTGTAGTTATATTCATTTTCCTCTTTAATGTGTTTTTAGCTGTGGCACTCTTGATGCTATAGGATAAGGAAACATTTTTTTCTTTTGAAGATACCTGTGTGTGTGCAAATATGAAAACAATTATGAATATTTCCACACACCATTTGTAGCCATCATTTTTTCTTTTGTAACTTAAAAATTATTTTAAAATATTTTGTCATTTTTTTTTTAATTTCTCCTTCTAATATGTTTTAGCCCCTTAGTCTGTCATTTCATGCTTTTTTGCTTTATCACTTGGCTTATTAACTGTTTCAATGCAGATAATATTTATCTGGAGAGTAATGAATGGTTAAACAGCAATTGGTTGTCTTTGGCCTCATTCCCAGCTCCACATTTAAGAAATGACTGCTGGCCCTGCCCCAATACTTTCCTGGTGTTTGGATCATGCTGCCAACCGTCAAGCCCTTTGGCACATGATTACTTAATTTTTTCCACCTTCTTCTGGCAGGATTCCCTTCAATGAAGATCCCAATCCCAATACTCACTCATCAGGACCCTCAACCCCTCTGAAAAACCAAACTTATTCCTTTTCACCTTCCAAGTCCTACAGTCGACAGTCCTCTTCTTCTGACACAGATTTGAGTTTGACACCCAAAACTGGTAAGGCGCTTCCACCCACCTTTTGTTTTTTCTTTTTAAAAAATTTGTTTCTGTTTCTTACTAGCTTTCCATCCAAATCTTTCCTCCTGTTTTTGGCATTTAAGTTAAAAAATAATGTGACTTTATTATTTTCAGTTATTACAATTAAAATATGAAGGGTTTTTTATTTCAGAAATTATCTTGTTTAAAGATCAGCATTTTGTTAATTTAATCATAGTGTAGCTATCAAGTTTGAAATTTATTTTTGTGTGTAGACATTTTTCATTTCATGCTCAGGAGGAATAGCATCTTAAAGCATTTGAATAAAAAGTAATATTAGTGGCTTGCAATCAAACTTTTTGAAGTATTAGTGTTTTTTAATTCATTGTTTCTGCCTCTCTGAATTTAATTCTGAGATTTTTATTATGAAAAATAATTTTCAGAACTGAAATGATTATATTGGAGTACATATCTATTCATCTATTTATTAACTTATTGTTTAAAATGTTTGGGTTTGCTAGTCTTACTCTCTAGGTTAGAAAATGTTATTTTTAGTTTTACTTGAATATTTCTCAATTTATTAAACACAATTTTTTTCCTCTCCTATTTGTATTTTTTATAAGTAATCTCTGTTGGTTTTTATGCATGTTTTATGATAAAAAGTTAATACAGATTAAGTTAGTATCTTACTCCCTAAAATAGAATTAGCTTGCTTAAAACATTAGATTATTTGTTTTTTCTAAGGAAAATTAAAAATAAGTTAAAACATTTAACAATTTATAATTTATAATTTTTGTAAATAGTAATTTTTTTAGCAATTTTCCCATCAGATTGATTAAAGCACAGTTCTTATCTGTTTTACTTTAAACTTACCATCTTTAATAATAGTCTTACTTTTATGTTAGAAAAGAAATTTATAAAATGATCCCAGATTTTGTGAAAACAATGAAAAATATAATTCCAAATCAATGCTACTTATAGAGAAAGGGCATTTAAAAAAATAGATTAATTTCTGATAGATTTAATTTCTATTTTTTATAAATGTCATAAAAACATAAAACAATTGTAGGCTTCTTTTGATAATAACTTTATTTTTACATATACATTCAGCGCTTTATTTCCTGAGTCCCACCTCCAGATTAACCAAGCATAGATGGAAAATATTTGGAAAAATAATTGCATCTATTCTAACCATGTACAGATTTTAAAAATTGTCATTTTCTCTAAGCAATATTGCATAACAGATGTTTATATAACATTGTATTAGGTATTATAAAGTAATCCAAAGATAATTTAAAATACATAGGAGGATGTGTACAGGCTGTATGCAAATGTGACTGCATTTTATGTAAGGGACTAGAGAATTTGTGGATTTTTGTATTGGGAGTGGTGGTGGTGGTGCTTATCCTGGAGTCAGTCCGTTGCAGAGCTAAGGGATGACTGAATGTAATTATGAATAATCTAAAAATAATATAGTATTTGATTATAATGGATGCTTTGGAATGTGGCATTTTAACTGTATTTATGCCATAAAAACTGAATCATTCAAATTATAGTAGAAAGTATTTTTTAAATAAAGAATGAGTCTGGCCTTGATATTCATGACAATCATAATAAGAAAAACTTAGGATAGTATTTGAAGAGTAGTTTTGAGGCTTTTGTTCACTAATTTTGTATTCCAGGCTACTTTCAATACTCATCTATTATTTTCCTTTGCTACACCACAAAGTTTTGAGAGTATTTCCTTGGCCTTTTGTTTCTAAAGTCTAAGCCTACTAAAGCAGATTGTTAAGTAATAAATCAGTTGAACCACACTTCTCTTCCCTTAGCTTTCTGATAGGCAATCAGTAGTATTAGCAATGAAAACCTTTTTATATTATTAGTACTTAAAAATTTATTTGCAAATAAAGTATTAATTCTCATGTTACATGTTTATAAGCTGGCTCTAAATACATTTTTGTTGGCCTATAAATATTCACTATCTCAATAGCTTATTTATAAAATATTAGCAGTTTTTAGACTCTTGGCCTTAGCATGCGTCCTTAGATATCTTTGACTAGTCCTGAGGAGCATTCCTATTTCTCATAGAGATATAATTTGGCAAAATTAAAATTGTTTTAAAATTCCTAGAACTATAATTCAGCATGTTTATCATGCTTTTCTGCCTTCTAATTTATCTATATGTAAAATAAGAGAAATACTGGAATGAGATAAGCTGATTATAATTGATTTATCATTATTAAACTGGGAAGCCAAAAGTAGCAAAAGTAATAAAGCTTAGATGGAGAAAGTTATTTTTTCTGTTTATAGTTAATGCTCTGGCCTGTTTTTCTGGTAGGTCTCCTCTTTTAAAAACAATTTACTATTTGTGTAGATTCTAACTTTTGACATTTTATTAGGCTTTATTTTAATTTTTTCCCCAAGTATTCAACTTAGGAGTGGGATTTTCAAATGCTAGTGTTAGAAAACCAATTTGACACCTGACTTGAACTAAATTTTTTTTTTTTTAGGCAGTTAGCTATGTATAGTTTCTGTAATCCAGAGGTTATTTGATCCTGATGATGCTCAAATCTCTGTACTTCACAAGTACTATGATCAGATTAAAGTGTGAAAAATTTTAGAGAAAAAAGAAAAGTATTAACTTATATCTCAAAGCTGGACAGAAAGAAGTTGGTATTTATTTTAGATTAATAATGACAATTGCCTCCCCAGTGTGGTACCATTTGATTTTTTCTTTTTTAGTGGATATTCAATTCAAATACCCACAGTGCTATCTTTTAGCTAGTGACATTTAAAGATACTGTACTTTACCACTTTAAATAAGTGTTTATATTTTGAGCAACAATTTTCTGGCTTTAACACTTTGAAAATATGGTACATTTTAACCCTTTGAATTAATAAGCAAGAAAAGGGTAGGTAATTTAAGTATTTTGAATGAGTCAGTTAAAAGTAGGAAAAAAAGTGATTAAAATGACATTAAATTATCAGTCATTAAAAAATTTTAATGTAGAGTTTGAAAGGTTTTCATTAAGTTTTCGTATATACCTTTTATTTGCATTATATTGGACAGATAGTCTTGCTAGTGACTTTTCATATGCTTAGTGTAACTTGTCTATACATTTTAAAATTCATTTTTACTGTTATGTTTGCTGCTTCATCATTGCTTTCCTTATCCTGCGTTTCCTGATCATCTTCTGAATCTGCATCTTTTCTCTGCTACTTTCCTCCACAGCACTTTACCCACAGGGACCTAGGATTTACCTGTGTCCCAGCTCCCCCTCTCTCTCTTGTGGTTCCCTTCATCTTAAAAAGTCCTGTCTCCTCCTCTCGGAATCTAGCCTTACCCCTCATCATTCTAGCCTTGTCAGCCCAGTTCTGAGGAAAAGTGTTTCTTTCAGTGAAGAGCTGTTCCTGGCTGCTTCTGGTAGGATCACATTATGTCAGCTTTTTAATCCCTTTACTTTAAATCATGTTTGAAAAAGATTATTTCATACTATAAAGAATTGCTGCATATACCTCAATGGCTTATTTATAAAATATTAGCAGTATTTTTTACAGAATGTATTTCTATTAATTTTTTTTACTGATAGAGTTAAACAATTAGAATTATCATAAGGATATAATTGAGCATTACTTGGATAGTTATGAATGTTTGGTAAATTATTTTATATATTAAAAAAAGTTTCTGCCTAAAGACATAGCTCTGGCTATTTACAATAATTATTTAGATTCTTATTACTAGCATTTGTTTTAGATGCTTTACTTTCTTCCCTTCATACCAATTCTGTTCACATTGGATTTGTATCATCTCATTGCTAAACCGTATGGTTACATTAGTAAATTATTCTGTTTGAATCAGTTTAAGTCTCATTTTGGTGATATTCTTTAATTATCCATTTTTTTCTGATCATTGCATTAATCAAATTATTCTATATTTTTTGATGTTTTCCTTGTCACTACAAATTTACATTTTATTTTATGGCTTTTAATATGCTTCATATAAAGATCTTAGTTTTATTTCTGTTTAGCATTGTATAGTCTCTTAAAAATGTTTAGGTTACTTTAAGAAAACAGAATTTTCTTTTTATTTTTGAAGAACAGAATGGGACTATATACATGCTAACCTTTGTTTCCTTATCCAAGAACAGCTAAAAATGTAAAATTAAATTAGTTCCTTTTTAAGTTATTGTAGTAAATTTGAAGGTATGCATTTTCAGTTTTAAAAGGGTGGGATGAATTCCAATCTGTAGAATACTGGCTTCTCGCCCATTCCCTGCTTTCATGGATCATAGTTTGTCCAGTGGTTCTGTTAAGATAATAAAATAAGATAGGGAAAGAAATTTAAAATTAAGCTTTAAAAAATACATATATGAGCTTGGGAAATACAATTCTTATATCCATAACTATGTACATTTGTAATGTGTCTATTACATTTCTGTGACTTTTAGGTTTTTTTTTTTTTCAAAAAATTTCTTTTGATTTTTAGAACAAATGTTGACATATATAAAAATAATACCATTTTGTATGATGTTATGTTTAGAAATGGGAAGTTATCAGAAAATAAATTTACTAAATTTCAAAATTACCTAAATTTCATGCTCTTTAGAGAATTTTGGGATATTTTAAGTGATCACAGTTAGTGTTTTTCTTCTCTGTATTTACTCTTGGTCAAACATTTAATATTTCTCTCTTTTTTTTTATTGTTCTTAAATTGTTAGCATGACAATAGTTACCATTTTGATGATTTTTATTAGAAGATTCAACTTAAAAAAATGGAATATTATACAAATACTCATCACCTTTAACATAATATCTTTTCATAATTCTTAAAACAGATTGAGTCTAAAACTAACCATGATCAGAACTTTGACATCTTGCTTCCAAAGAAAATCTTGCTAGTCTATTAGAGTGAAACATATGCTTTAGTTGCCATCTCAAATACTTTAAATGTGTGGATCATTTTATATTTTGACTCATGAGATTTATGAAGTTGAATGCAATTATACTTTGTTTCTATAGTTGGATTTTTTTGGTTGTTATTTATGTGCTAATGTTCTGTAGGAATGGGAAGTGGTAGTGCTGGAAAAGAAGGGGGGCCATTTAAAGCTCTTTTAAGACAACAGACACAGTCAGCACTGGAGCAGAGGGTAAGATTTCCCAGATATTCTTATTCTTACACTGTTAATATGAACTTATGATCTTATGTTTTCGTGTACATATGTACTTTCATAAACTGTTTTTGGTCATATCTGAAAATATTATTTTTGAAATCCAACTTGTTTATAGATATTTACTTTTTACTTGGAATAATTCTATAACTATTTTATTTTGTTCTTTATTTATTAGAAACATTTTTAAAAAATATCCATTGAATACTGAAGTCATTTGTAATTTTTCCATTAAAGTTATAAAGAAATAACTAACATTTTTGCAGAAACAATTTATCAATAGCATTGTATTAAAAACAATTCTTTAGTAATTAATATTTTTATTTACCAAGATTATTTTTTATGATTGATCAATCTCTTAGAGATAAGAAATGTACATTTTCTATATAATATTATATATTAATATAGTGTGGTTCACTAGTGTAATACATCTATTTTGATTGTTGTGTTTAATGTTTAGTTGCATTGCTTGAGTGGGAAAATGAGTAGTTATAGTTTTTGGATGATTTTTCTCTCTCTCTTTTTTATAAACTTCATTGCTAAGGGAGGATCGCCTCATAGGTTCTGTAGAAGGCGGGTATGTTTCCAAACATGTGTGAGAGCCTATTTCTTGTATTAGAAGCTTTTCCAGTTTTAATCTCGGTCATTTAAGTTTTGTTTAAGCTTTTAACCAATGTTGCCAGCTTTTTTCTTTTCCATAATGCAATGTTTTTTTTTAATTTAATAGCTCCATGAGGCTCATGTTCTTTTTTTCTACTAATATAGTGCATGATTTTATGTGTTATGTCAATTATTTTAAGATGCAGTTTCATAGCTTTCATTATGTTTGATTTGGAAGCTATAAACTTTTATAGAATTTTCTTTATTATATTTTATGCCAGCATTTGGGAGAAAAAAAAGGTGAAGCATAGTAAATACCTGTGAAAGGATGTGTTCTATAAAACAAAAGTGTTTCTTTTTCACAGTTTTGTTGTTGAGAACGGTGTTTTTCAGATTCTCTTATTATAAATAAGAGAATTTATTTTTCTAGGCTATTTTTCCATATGCTGAAGGTATCCATGTGTGCACAGTTTACCTTTTAGACAAGGCTGGAAAGGGCAGAGCTGAATTGAGCAGACCAACAGGATGAGCTGTACCCAGTTCTTTGCTTTATAACCTATAGAGCAGCACTTACCTTCAGCCACTCTCACATCTTAGAGGCATACCACCTAGTACTACCAAAAAGTTCACCCAAACATTTAAATGAGTATTAAAACCAAATATAGCAAAAGACTAACACATGGAATAGAAGCGGGTCATTTTTTAGGCCAGAATACTCATATCTCTGTCCCTTCCTATTTTTGTGTTCTCTACAGAGTCCTTCATACTAGGTATATGATTTCTTGTAATCAAACTACCATTCTAGAATTCACATCAACAAAAATCTTAGGTTGCCTTAAATTTGGATATAATGGAATTTTGTCTGTATTATGTGCCTTGTCCATTTTAAGAACCTTTAAAACTGTTTCACTTTAAGAGGAAAAAATTAATGAAAATTAGGATGAAATCTCTTTTTAAATGTGCTTTTAAACATTCTTAGAATCTTGGACATATTAACACATTGGGGATACTTTACTGAACCATCTTCATGGAATTAAAAGCAAAGGTGTTGAGAACTCTAGTTTTCATTTATGACTTTGTAAAACCTGGTTGTGTTAACTGTTGTGGTAGCACATCTACATCATTTGTTATGCAGTAGTGGTTACTTAAGTTTATAAGACTACTTCTCTGCCCTGTGTGAATAATAAATAACAAAAATTTTATGGTCTTTGACTTTTTATTTCACCTGTGCTACCATTAGTATAGTTTTTGGTCTTTGCAGTTTTAGGGGATCAAACCCAGAGCTTCACACACATAGTATGGCTTTTATTTTCAGAAAAATTGTGCAGAAATATGAAGAATTCTTCCCGTGTGTTTAGATGTGCCTTAATTGTGCCATCTTGAACATTAGGTCATGTCATGACATGAACTTCTTATATCATTTTGAATATTGTTTTTTAAAAATACTCATTTCTATTCTTTGCTAAATCACCAGTAATAAATTATGTTTAAAGAGATACTTCATTTCCCAACTTCTTTTAATTTGTTAAGTTAGCATCTCTCAAAAATAAAAGTGTTGTTCTTTTCTCACACAAACATTAAAAGATCTTGGCAATAGATGCCAGGTTATTGGGAGATGAGGAATAAAAGTAAAGGTTTTATTTATACTTAAGTTGAGGGGGAAAAAAAGTTACTTTTTAGGTTCTGGGGTGTGTATTTTTCTCCAGTAAAGAAACCTAGTTAAGCTGGGTGCAGTGGCGCATGCCTGTAATCCCAGCACTTAGGGAGGCTGAGACAGGAGAATCGAGAGTTCAAAGACAGCCTCAGCAATGCCAAGGTGCTAAGCAACTCATTGAGACTCTGTCTCTATATAAAACACAATATAGGGCTGGGATGTTGCTCAGTGGTTGAGTACCCCTGAGTTCAAACCCTGGTACCAAAAAAAAAAAAAAAGATACCTAGTTAACTTAGTATTTCTCAAATATATTTTACTATGGAATCTTCCTTCTAAAATACCTTTTCATGAGGAACATATTTTGAGAAACAGTGATACACAATATTTTAAGAAGTAGCTTAAAATTGTACAATAAATCATTATAGGAGTCTGGCATAGAGTTTTATATCTAGAAAGTTCTCTTGCTAATAAAAGAGTATTTGATTTTAAAAACTATTTGACGCTAAGCAACTCAGTGAGACCTTGTCTCTACGTAAAACACAAAATAGGGCTGGAGATGTGGGTCAGTGGTCAAGTGCCCCTGAGTTCAATCTTCAGTACAAAAAAAAAAAACAACAACAACAAAAAAGTGTTTGAATATCTTCTTGAAAAATCCCATTTAAATCTTTTGAAAATAATCATATTATGTTTTATTGATTTTTCAATTAGCCTGGCTTTAATCATACACTGTTAAATATTTTTATGCTTCATACATATGGCTTATGCCAAAGCATCAACAAGTAAAGTCCATGCTGGGAATACAGGGAAAGATCCTTTAAGTATGAAGACTTCTGGAGAAAATATCATCTACAGTTGCTAAAATTCACATTTAGGCTTGGAAAGCAGGGTGTGGTTGGCTCATCTTAAGGGAACTGTCCATTCAGTGGAAGGAATCTATAAATTTGTTGAGTGTAACGAACAAACTATAAATTTAAATCAGGTCTTTTAAACTCAGTGTTTTAGCTAGAAATACCAGGGGCAACTAGATGATAAGGTTTGTTGTTCAGAAACAGTTTGCAATAAAAGGCCCTCATGACCTCAGTTTTTCGTGTAAAACCTGGAAACAATAGACCTTCTCTCTCAAGGCATGGGAGAGATTATAAAGCATAGTTTTGACATACTTTCCACAGAGCAAATATAAGTGTGCAACAGCAGTCTTTGCTGATGGTAATGGAAATGATAGGTACTTACACTACTCTTGTAATTAGAGAATAGTCTGAAGGTAGAGTTTTAGTTAAATAACAGTGACATTTATTTGTATTTATTTATTTTTAGTTGTAGATGGACACAATACCTTTATTTTATTTATTTTTATGTGGTGCTGAAGATCGAACTTAGTGCCTCACACATGCTAGGCAAGTGCTCTACCACTGAGCCTCAACCCCAGCCTCAACAGTGACATGTTTGCTTACTATAGGTTAAGTTATGTGTTTTAAAGTGGATTGGTCTGCTGACTGAGAGAACCAGGGGCATGTGTCACAGAGCTTAAGTTGGCAGTGAGCCTTTACTTTTGCAGCTACTGCTGTATATCCTTCTGCTCTAGTGTAATGCTTTCCCTCTCATTGCTTTATCGAATCTCCCAAAAGTTGGGGAGAAGAGTAAAAAATCCTGAATAGAGAAATCATTTAGGTTCATACTTTTAGTGCTTATCTAAAATCTTATATGCATACGTTTTCCAATGCATGTAAATTTACCTAATTTACTTTTTTTAGCTTTAGAAGAAAGCAGTTTTCCATTTAGTTTCAAAAAGTTTATTTTCAGTATCATCAGATATATAAAAGATTTAAGTATAAAGATTAAGTGTAAAGTACTTTTTTACTCTTTGGAACCATCACATGCCTCAGGCATTTTGAGGAAATTTTAGAATCTAAATGTTTCTAATATTGAGGGTGGGGTGGGGAGACAAACCTAAAGACTCAACTTAATAGGGAAAATACTAACATTTTTAATAACATAAGCTCACCTATACATTTGTCATTTAAAACTTGCATTAAAAAAGTTGATGATAATGATGTCTTCCAACTAAATATTTCATAATATATTCAAGTGATATAGCCCCCCTCCATCCTCTTCCTTTCTTTCCCTCTGTCATTTGAGCCCAACCTAAGCAATTCTATAGCCTATTGTTTTACTCTTTTTTTACATAATGTTGGCTTTTCTTGCTCTTGTTATATTAAAGATTTCCTCTAAATTCTGACCAACTTTATTTTAAATATATATACACATATTGTTATCTGACCTGTCTGGCTAGAAGATAGATGAATGTAGCTCCCATAACCAAAAGTCACTTACCAGTTTTTTATTCTTTACTTTCATGGATTACTGAGGTGTGCAGGACAGTTTGCCTTTATGTTAAATGATTCCAGGTTGCTATGTTTTGTGAATTATGCTTTTGTGAGTTTGTATTCTCCATGCTTTAAGCAACCAGTCATAAATCTTGCTGCTTTTATATGTGCCTGCTTCTAGCAGTATTTTGTATCTCTTTCTGTCCTGGCTTTTATTTTTTGTGTTTAATCTGCCATGGTCTAAAAAATAATACAAATTTTAGGATTATACATTTCTAACATATATATTTATAACTACATAACTACCACATATCACAGAGTGAATAGCATCTGTGGAGGGATCTCCTATGAATAAAGTGGATGAACTTTAATACTTACAGCTCTAGTAGTTCTTTTGACTATTAACAGCCCTGGTTTGCTTATTCCAGACTGTTATATTCAAAATAGTTGAGGCTACTGGTAAGTGACTTTTGGTTATAGGAGCTACATTCATCTATCTTCTAGCCAGACAGGTCAGATAACAAATTCCCATTACTTGCATCCATTTTGTATATGTGAAGGGCCTGTATGCTGGTGTAGCCAAGCATAGGAGCTCTCCTTTCTTCTTGGGTGTAATTTCATTTCTTTTCTTTCTTTGGTACTGGGGATTGAACCCAGGGGCACTTTATCACTGAGCTACATCCCCAGTCTTTTTATTTTTTGTTTTGAGATAGAATCTCTCTAAATAGCTGAGGGTCTCACTAAGTTGCCCAGACTGGTCTCTAACTTGCGATCCTGTCTTGGCTTCTGGAGTTGCTGGGATTATAGGCACATACACTGCACCCACTCTGGTTGCAATCTCAATAAATGTCCTTTCTTTGCTTTCTCATTTCTCTTTTGAGTTCTTCTCCTTGTCTCTCAAGTTGAGAGGTTTTCTGTCCTTAAGAGAGAAGGGGAGAATAAAGTTTAAAATACCTTGTAGAATTGTATTGTCTCCTTAACTCTTACTCCATATTCCCCATACCCCTCCTTTATTTTCTCCCACTTTGTGCTGCTAGGTATCAAACCCCGGACCTCATTCATTCCAGGCAAGTGTTCTACCATTGAGCCACAGTGCAAGTCTTCCCCTTTTCTTAATATACATTTAAGTACTTGCACTTGTTCCTGTTGCTGATAGAGTGAAGAGAGTAAATATTTCCACACTGTGATTCTCTACTCACCTTAACTTGGAATTTGCTTTTTTCCTTTCTTGTTCCTCTTAATCCACACTGTTCATCCTCTCACTCCCCCTTGGTTTGTCCCACTTTCTTTCAGGTCTCTTGCTTCAAGCCTTTGGAATCCTTACCAGTATCTTATATTGGGGGTATGCCAACAAATAGATATGGAATAGAGGGTTTGGCCTATCCTCCTCATCTCATTGTAAATTGTACAAGAATAGGAAACGTGCTTTCCAAATGTCTCAAATTTGAACTTTTAAAAACATTTTTTTCACAGTGAGATTTGATAAAAGGGGTCTTTGGAGTCTGCATACCATTGTATATTTGAGTTTTTTAAATTACAAAGTATTTGTAATGTATAATGGGTAGCTTTTTAAGGTATAGAATGCATTGCCTTTTGAACAAGCTGTTTAATAAGCAAATTTTTTATACTTCACACGTGGACAGTTGTATTTTTTCCCTTTCTTTCTACTAGGAATTTCCATTTTTTACCTTGACTGCATTTCCTCCTGGATTCCTTGTGCACGTTGGCGGTGTTGTTAGTGCACGTTCTGTGAAGCTTTTGGATCGTATTCACAATCCTGGTATGTTCTTAAAAAGTTTGTTTTTACTGCTCTCCTTTATTTAAATTCTGATTATTAAAACTGATTTTTATATTTTATGAACCAAACCTATCTGAAAAGAGAAATGAAAAGAAAGTATGAACTGGCACATGTTACTTTAAAATACTTGTAGTAATCTTCATTAAAAATGATCAAACTAAGTTGAAGAATATGTTAGTTACTTTTCTAAATTTATTTAATTTTTCTAAATAAATCTAGATTTATTTTTGGCCAAGGTATCACTTTGAAGGAATTCTTAAATGATTTTTGAATTAGCGATTTTCTTTGACCTAGGAAGATAAAAAATTTTTACAATTTGACCATTATGGTCATTAATTTAAGATGTTAATTCTTTTTACTAGCAATATGTCTTTATACATTAATTTATTTGTTCCTAAAAAGAAGTATCCTTTTAAATTGTGAACATTGCGTAGAGTATCTGAAAATGAAAAGGAATAAGAACAAATGAATATTTGGTTTCTTTTCCAAATCAGAATAGTAGCTCACTTCTTTTTTTTTTTTTTTTGGTACTGGAGAATGAACTCAGGCACTGGACCACTGGGTCACATCCTCAACCCTGTTTTGTGTTTTATGTAGAGACAGGGTCTCACTGAGTTGCTTAGCGCCTCACCATTGCTGAGCCTGGCTTTGAACCTGCGATTCTCCTGTCTCAGCCTCCCTAAGTGCTGGGATTACAGGCTTGTGCCACCGTGCCCGGCTAGTAGCTCACTTCTTTAAAACATAGGACCATAATTATAAAAGAAGATAGACATTGAAACCCAAGTAATTTTCAGACCCTTGGATTACAAATACTTGGTGATTTTTCTAAATCTAAAATAAGTATGATAAATGGTAGGAACTTTACATATGGAATGCATTCTTGCATCTCTCATTATCTAGATGCTCAATCATTTGCTCAAGTCACTAATTTTGATGACACATTTTAAACCTAAAGTTACATTAGTATTCTTATTTGCCATCTGTACATACATATTTTTGAAATTTTTAATTTGTCATTTCTGGGAATAACATCTTTGTGATGCTTATATTGACAACCATGAAAAACAGAGAATGTTTTAAAATTATTGAGTGGAAAACATTGTGATAATGATTTTGAGGATTTATAGCATTACCATTCTTTCAACTTTTTCAGTATTTAGTCTATGCTCTGTGCTTTGATTTTGTGTGAGTTAATTACAGAGGATGCAATTCTTCAGGACCCTGAATAAGATTCAGAGAAGTAGTGCTAGCCAGGTCTATTTAATTTGGAAGCTTAGCAAATATATCTTTTAAGCACTTATCTCTTCTTTTTCTTCTATGGTTTATTTTTTTCTGCATTTCCTATTTTTCTGGTTAATTTAAGAAATTTTCTTCTTTGTAGTATTTGTGTATTCTTTGTTACTTAGAGGAAAATTAAGACTAATACAGTTTAAGGTATTAAGATATTGAGGACTGTGTCAAGTTCTGTATCTTTGTGTTTAGGACTGAATTATTTGGAAAGTTTAAGGAAATACTAGTTAAGTTACCTGACACTAATTGGGTGACCCGATGCTAGTCACCTGTGTTTCTATGGACTTTTGACTCAAATATTTTAATAGATGGTATCCACTGATAAGATTCCAGAACTGGCTTCAGGATTATATTCAATTGTTGGTGATATCTTCTAAAATGAAAACATTTTTATTTTATTTTTTCTGCTTCCACGTACTCTGAGTAAATGGTAGAGTCTGGGAGAACAAATGAAGGTTACTTAAATAAGCTGTTGTGTAGAGAGCTGTGTTTTAAATGTCACTTTTTTTTTTTTTTAAACAAGACTGCTTTTGGGGGTTTATTATACTTGCCAATTCATTATAGCTTTGTTACAAATGTAAGAATCCAGATCCGGTGAAGAACATGAGAATCCTATTACCAAATGTTTTTTGTGTTGTAATTACCAGTCACCAATTTTCTCTTTCCCCCTACTTTCAGAATAGTTTTTCAGTTCAGGTGTAGAAATTCTTCAGTTATTAATGGACTATTCCCAAAAGGCTATGGGCATATACATGTAAATGCTCTCAATGGTGTATAAGTTTCATTTTCATTTTGTTTTATTTTTAGTTAAATACATGTCAATTATATATTCTAATGATCCTAATATTATCTTACTTTGATTTAAAATATCATTCATTGGATTGTTTTATGTATGTATTATATTCTAAAAGGAACGTTTACTGAAGATCAATTGTTAATCTCTAAAATGCTTATTTTTTTATGAAAAAATGTTAATTTGTTGAGAAAATTAGACACAAAGCAAACTCTGGATTAGCATCTACTATAATGATGATGTAGTAATTTTGTAACACTGAGTCATTCTGCTAATAGTAACTTGGGTAGTGAGATGCATGTGCCAGTGTTGAAAATACTGTTTACACTCTCAAATTACTCTTTTAGGTATTTTTTGCCTAGTGAATATTGGAAAATTTTATTTCATTCTCAGTATACAAGGAAAAATCATATTTTAGAAACACTACTACCTACTAAATCTATGGATTATTATTTTGGAGATTTTCTGTTGTTGAACTTCCTCTTTTGTTAAATATTAAACAGGAGCATAAACAAGGGGAAGAATGGGGTGGTTTTAAAAATCAAGGTAATTAATTTAAACAATTAGACTAGTTAATGTTAGTTTACTATATCATGCTTCTTCTTTCCTTTCTATTTCTACTTCTTATTAACTCTGCTGTCTGTCTTTCCAGTTCCTGTCAAGTGGTATTGTCAATTGTGTTTTTGTTTATAGTTTTTTTGTTTTATTCCTACTATTCTCCACCTAAAACTGATCTACTAATTTGCTGTTTTGAACTCAGCCTTTGTCGGAATTATGGGTAACACAAGATCTTACAAACTGCTAGACTGGAATAGTTTCAATTCAGGTATTTTAATGGTCATTCAGTACTACATATGCTGACAAAAATTATGGCAGCTCAGTGAAGTTTTTAGAAATGTTCTAGATTAAATAGGTTTAATATCAATTCAGTTATACAGATACATTCTGCAATACATATGTAATAACTTGTAATTTCCATGGAAATACAGATATAAAAATGTGTTAACTAAAATGAATTAATTAAAACCATAGAATACCATGAATTATGAATGACTTTTCTTATATGACTAACTTTCAAAATGACAAATTATATAAATTATATACTTTGGGCAGTTTTCATATCAGGGAGATGATATAGGCATTAACTTTATGATTAAGCAAATATTTTTTAAATAACTACTATAAGACTAATTTGATATATCTTTAAAAAGTATATTTAAACTGCATATTTAGATATGAATAGAGTATACTTAGTGTTCTCTAAAGTGCTAAAAATGTAATTGTTAACATTTTTATTTATAATTCTAGAATTTATAATTCTATAAGTGTTCCCAAATTTGGCAATTCAAGAGCAGATTTCTTTGGAGATTAACAGCTTCTATAACCTTTCTTCCTCCTTCCACATAAGAATATAATTTTTCTTTTTAAGTCATTTAAATATCAATATAGTTTGTAGTTTTTCAAGAAATCAAACTAAGAAAACTTTACAGCTGATGATGTGGTTTAGAGTCAGAACGAGTCAGTTCTTTTTGATAAAAGCATATTCTCTTACTAATACAAACATCTAAACTTTATTACTTAGAATTAAATTTAATTATAGAACTATTTTAATTCTGTATCAAAGCTGATATTTTGCCTAAAGAAAAATTTCAGTTCTTTGTGTCTAAAAGTATATCTTATGGAAAATCAAAAATGCCAAAGGGCTCAATATTTTAGATAATATCCCATAATCTTTTCAATATTATAAACCTTTTGTGTTCATAGGAGTCCAAGAGGTAAGCTCTAATGTAAGTAATGCATGTTTGACTCTGAAGCAAGTCATGTTCATCATATAGATTTATCAAAATTCAATCTGCTAAACAATCCAAATAGGTCCAACCTTTGCAGATGTAAATTGGTGTCAATTGGTAAATATTTAAGGAAATTACCTCTAGTTCCTATCCATGTTTTTATCATCATGCTGTCATTGATTTTAATTAAAATTCCCATTTTTAGTGTAGTATTTTATAATTGACTCTTAGTGAAAATTTAGAAATACCTTGTTGGATTTATTTTGTAGAAGTTATATATTTTTAAAGTATGGTCAGTTTAATACAGTGGGAAGAGAAAAAGGTTATGTTTAAAAAATACATTTGGTAGATTGATCTTTAATAACTTAAGGAAGGTCAAAGGTGTTCAGGGTGAGATGTGTTGGTCAGATGATAGAACAGTCTTGTAAAGTGGGAAAGACAAAATTAAATCTTATAGACATAAGAACATTATTTCATATAAGCAGAATTACAGAGTTTGACAAAGAGAATCATGGTTGAGGATGCAGTATATCTTGCCATCATTTAAAATAATGTCAGGTGGGAAGTATATGAAGAAAAAATATAGACACCTTAATGAATGTTAAAAGAACATACCAATGATACTTTCAGTTTAATTGTTCTCGTAGTATGGTTTTGATTGAGGCATTAGGGTTTTCCTGTAAGAGCTGGTACATTTTCATAAATAAGGTTAGTTTTGATATTAGTTTAGGAAAAAACACTTGATAATTCTGAAGAAAATATGACATCTTTAGTAAATATATATTGAAATCATTTATGTATCCTCTGTGATTTGGGACTGTTTAGCTACTGCTATTTTATATTACTATAGAAAATCAAAATTGAACATGTCAATTAGAAAAGTAATTGTTAATATTGTTTTTGTTAATGCTAGAATTATTCTTTCATACTGAATTTCCTGGATTCTCTGACATCATGTATCATGTGATGCTTTATAGCCTTCCAAAAGAAAGGAAAAAGAAATGATACCACATTACATATACTTATTAATTATTAGACATTCTTATTTCAGAAACATTAAAATGTAGAAAGATATAGGAAAGCATATTATATCACACAATATTGTTTCATAAAATATGATAGATATATCACACAAGCACATACAATCATGCACTGCTTAATAACTTTTTGGCCAGTGACAAATTGTATATATGATGGTGATCCATAAGATTATATTATTGCCAAGTGATGATGTATCTGTCTTAGTTGTGTAAGTACATGCAGTGATGTTTGTACAATGATAAAAGTCCAACAAAGCATTTCTCAGAACACATATATCCTTGGCGTTGAGTGACACATGACTATTTTGTGCCATACAATTTGCTAGATACTAGAGGGCAAAGATTGCCAATCCCCCTGCTTTCACAAAACTCATATTCTTGGAAGATCTAAAAACATTAAGTGATATATTGTGTGGTATGGTGTTATACTAGATGAAGAAGACATGATTACCTGGGTGTCAGAGAGGCTTAGGGAGGTGGCAGTTCTTGAGCTCAGATTAGAAGGATATATAGGAGACTCTCATAGATTTATATTGTAGGCAGCATATTCAGTTAATACATACTTTGTGCCAGACATGGTGGTGCATGCCTCGGCTCAGAAGGCTGAGGCAGGAGGAGTTTAAGTTTGAGGCTTGCCTCAGCAATTCAGTGAGGCCTTACATAAGACCCGTCTCAAAATAAAAAATAAAAAGGGATGGATGTAGCTCCGTGGTAAAGTGCCCCGGGTTCAACCCCCAGTACATATGTTGTGTGTGGTTCTAAAACTTCCAGCATTTAGTAAAACAGTATCTCAGCCAGTACTCCTTTGATGATGTTTTTGTAGTTACATCATCCTTAACTAAATTGTTACTGCTGAGTTAAAAATGTCTTCTGTGGTTTAGCTTTTTTCCTGTCTCCTTTTCTCTTGCTTTGCTATCTTAAGTTTGTATTAACTACAGTAAAAGAACATATGTTTATAGAGCAGGATGAATAGGCTCCTTCCTTTTTTTGTGTGTGCTACTGGGAATTGAACTAGGATCCTTAACCACTGAGACACATCCCCAGCTCTTTTTATTTTTTATTTTGAGATTCAGGGGCATTCTACTACCAAGCTACATTCTCAGCCCTTTTCATTTTTTATTTTGAAATGGCCTCACTCAGTTGCCCAAGCTAGCTTTGAATTTACTAACCTCCTGCCTTAGCCTTTGGGGTAGCTGGGATTATAGGCAAGTACCCCAACTCCTGGCACATTTACAGATGTTGGTGACATGCCAGGAACAGGACTACATAGTAATAAGGCAGGATCTTCCAGAGACTTGGGAGGCTGAGGCAGAAGGATTCTAAATTCAAGGCTAGCCTGAACAACTTAGTGAGACCCTGTCTCAAAATAAAGATAAAAAGGACTGGGAATATAGGTCAGTGGTAGAGAGCCCCTGGGTTAAATCCTAACCTGCCTCCCTACACACAAAGAAAAATAACAAGAAGAAGGAAACAAACAAACAAACAGGCATTCTTGGTTACATTTGCATTAGATCATTGACTATAGTCAATAAGACTGCAGATATGGCGACAGAGAGTTGATTCACTAAAGGAGAGCTAACTTTATTGAGAATTTACTATGTGCCAGGTACACTTCTAAGTGCTTTATAATAGCAGGTCATTTAATTTTCAAAATGAATCTCTGAGGCAGACACCATTCCATCTTGTAGATGAGCAAAATGAAGCAGAGCAGTTTCCTCAAGGTATGAATAGTTAGAAAGTGACTTGAGCTATAATGTGAACGTGAGCACCCTGGCCTCAGAACCTATACTCTTACCCACAACTTAATGAAATATTTCGAATATAAAATCAAAAGGACAGGAAGTGAGTGGAATGTGGCAAGTGAAGCAAGCTGTTGTCATTTTTCAGCTGAAAGAGAGCGGAAGAGAGAGATTATCCCACACACCTACAATTAAAAGCTTTCAGTTAGCCATTGACTTCTGTCCCTGGAAACAAAAGTTTATGAGAAAGTTGAACTGTAAAAAATAAATATTAATAGTCCCAGCCCATTGTTTTTCAAATGGGCATGATATTTTTTATCTCTTGAGTTACCATTGAAAGTATTTTGAATAGTCACACATAAAATTTTTTAGTGAGTGATGGTCTCAATGTAGTTGAGGAATATATGCTATATTCTTTTTCTGTATGGGATGCATGTCAGCTTAGATTTTTTTTCAGTAAGTGGCAAGAGAGAAATACATAATAGTTATATAATCTGGCTTGAAACTGGAATTATATATTAGTTTGAAATGCCCTTCAAACTTAGTGTTTTTGAGTTATGTATTAAGTCCTGAATTGGTAAAACCAAGTTAGATTTTAAAAAAAGGTAGATAACTTTTGTTTTTAACTTTTGTTTAAGAATATTTAAAAAAATTTTAAACTATGTTTTTGACAAATCATTGATTTTAGGGCATATTATACCTAAAGTTTTTTTTTTTTTTTTTTTTTTTTTACAATGTAATAAATTTTTATTAGTGATAAGGCAAACTTTATAGTAGTGGTTTGAAATTAGAAAATTTTTTTGTTAGCCATCAAAATAATTTGTTTAGAAAATTCCTCGTATTTTGGAAGCAAAAAATTAGTTAAAAACTAAAAAAAGTATAAATATTTTTATAAAACATTTAATTTTAACAATATTTATAGAATATGTCAATATGCTTATCTAAATTTTTCTATTCTTGTTTTTTAGTTTTCAGTAAAATCTTTTCATTGAGTGGATGTTTGTGGAGTGCCTGCCAGGTGTGGGAGCACTGTATTTAGTGCAGGAACACCGCAAGGCAGATGTCCTATTCACGCACCTGGTCTTGGCTAATTCTTAGACTATTTTCTGGTGTATGTGTGTGTGGGCGTGCATGTATGTGCATGTGTGTTAGATAAATGGAGAAGGGTGGTAGGTTCTCTTGCAACTTGAATTCATCTGATGATCTCAGCAGTTATTCTCATTTTATGTAAGAAGTATTTATGAGCAGATGTGAGCAGTTTTTGGTTCTTAGTATTTTAATAAGTTTTCAGGAAGTATATAGAGTTCAAGAAGGCATAAATGTACCAAATATGATATATGAGCTTTTCTATATTACCCATAATTTTGTAATAATGAATATGCAGTTGTGCTATATATAGAAACAGTGAAATTTCACAGTTGAGTAGAGTACATATCTGAGTGGGTTTTTTAAACAGATAACAAAGACTATACTCCAGTACAGTCCAAAATGGGTTACATGCCAGCGACTATCCTAACATCCCAAATTTCTAACTAGGTCTTGATTGCTCTGTATTTGCACGTGACATCTTCCATAATGACGAGACTTTTCTTAGTCTATTACTAATCCCCACCTAGTTTGAGGTTGTATACTCCTTGAACCTAAACTCTCTAATTTCTCTTTCATTAGGAGAAATTTATCTTCCTTAAGGTTGTTACTGATTAGAATATTCCTATTTGGGAACATAGCTTTTCATGCTATCCTTAATAATATAGATTATCATTGTGTTAGAAACCTTTACTTGATCCAACCTAATACTTTCTCTCTCTTGGCCATTTAAAAACTAAGTTGAATAACTCTATTTCCTTTTTTTCTTTCAACTGGATTCAAAAAATTGTTCAGGGTAGAGATGTTATCTTCCAGAGCTATGTAAAAATAGAACTGAATTTAAAACTTCAGGAAGTCATTAGTTCATAGTTGGAAGTGTGGAAATGTCTAAAATCTCAAAGGGATTGAGTTTAATAAAGGCACATTGTGTTGAGTTTACCAGTTTTTAATTTTCTGAGATACAGATATAAACTGCTAAGAATCTTTACCCATTTTACCTGCACTTCAGAAATAAGATAAAATAATAAAAAGATGGCAAGATATCAAGCTGTGATCGTGCTCTAGAAAGTATTAGTAGTATAAATGAATTAATTGTGATGTCAGCTCACGTGTGTTAACATTATCCCTGAAAGAGGCATCAGTGAGATATTGATTTAGAGCTCAGTTCATCCTACAATTAAAAGGGTATATTAAAGGATTTGTGATATTATCTATGAGGAGTTTTGACTCAGAAGAAAAACTTAAGAGTGTGAAATATGATTTATATAATAATTAAATTTTAAGTTTTCTTAAAATGATATCTTCTTAAAATTATAAACAGTTCTATAGTTTATTGGGAGAAGCATGGTATTTAAAGTGAAGATATATACATATATATATTTTAAATATCTTTGAAATGTTTATTAAAGATGAGCTCACATCTCAGCTGTATATCCTTCAAATAACCAGATTGTATCCAGTTTCATGTGTGACAGGTGTAGTTGTCATAAATTTTTGAGCCCAACTCTGTTTTGCCTTTTATATAACTACAATAGATTCTCAATTGTCTAACTTTGTAGAATGAATAAAACAATTCAGATACAATAGTATATTTCCTATAAAAATGTAGTTAGCAGTTTTTAAACCTTAAAAATTCTATTATAGTAATTAAATACTGTGATATATCTCAATTTTTATTGTTAATAAGTTAGTCTTAATTATAATTACTCTTTGAGGATTCTCTGGATTATTTCTGGCCTGAATGTAATAAAGGCTTTGAGATCAATTTAGCTTTTTCTTTAATATTAAATAAATTGATTAATCTTAATTTTATTATAATTAAATAATTCCTAAATTTAATAGACACAAAATTCATCCTTTGGTTCCTTGTTATAGATTATTATTGTTAATACGATTACTAATTTGTGATTAAGTGCTCCCTACTGTATGCTTGCCTTGCTTTCACCTAGAATCTAGGGCCATTACTTTCTGTAACCATTTCAGTGAGCTGCCATAGTTTTCAGTCTGTACTGTCACCTGATCCAAGCATGCGCCAAAATATCACTGTTCCTGGCTCCTGTATGCTGAATCTGCTTTGCAAACCCTTTGTTCCTTGAGCTTTTGCTTTAGCCCAAAACCAAAATTAACAAATTCTCTGGAATATGGACATATGCCATTTGCTTCCTTAGCTCCCATGCTATGTAACTCTCTAGCTTTTTATTAAACTTGTAAATACTTTATTAAGTACAATAATGGCATCCCCATGTGCAGTTGTGTGGCTCATGTGTCAAAATAAAGGCTGCTTGTGAACTTGTCCGAAGAATACGAATGCTCCACTTGTGCTGCATTCAGCTTTTCCTGTGTTTTTTTGTTTTTTGTTTTTTTTAATCAATCACTATTCTTTCATGGTGTTTGGTTTAATTACCTGATTATTTTATGTATTATACCAAGGTAAGTTTGATGTAAGGTAACTTTTGTATTCTATGTGGTTACACGTATTTCATAGGAATTATTACATATTTTTCCATTTAAACATGTTGGCCATTTCTAAATAAATATTTTTTGAACTTACAATAATAAGTAGCTTTCTCCATTTTTAAATTAATTTTTAAAACAATATGGATTATTTCCTGTAAAGTTCATTTTTAAACCAGAGAAGCTACCATGTATTTGTTACGGTACAGATGTAGGCAAACCTAATGTTAAGAAAACCCATTCTTTTAAAAAATATCGTATACAGTTATTGGCTTTAGGAAATAATATTTTAAACTTTCAAAGTGGTTTAAAAAGTAAGTAGCAGATTCTAATAATGAGTTAAGAGAAGTTGGTTCTTTTATTTCATGCACTCGTTTAGGAAAAGTTATTTTCTAAACTGAGTTATACTTCTATTGTTATTTGTGATATGTTTTTTCAGAATCAGAAATAATTTGATAGATGAGAGCAATTACTTGAGTAATCATTTGTCTTATATAAAACTCTCTTTTAGGAAAGGATGTTAAATGGATGTTCAGAGTGGTACACAAGCGCATATGTCTTAGAAGAAAAAGCAGATTTGAGCTTTAAAGTGTATCTGTGCTGTTTATGTACACATTTCAGTTACAAATGTGAAGAAAGACTTTAACATAGTAGTATTTGTGCAAAACAGGGCTTCCTAATTGTTTCACACATTTCTTAATTCATAGTATTGACTGCTAACAGATTGTAGTCTTTTCTATTTCTCTTCCTTCTTTATTTTATCTTGTACTTTGATCTTTCCTCAGTTTCCTGAAGTCTGCATTCTTTCTTTTCTTCTGAAAGAAAGTTTTAGGGTAGCTCTATCTTGGATCCAAAACTTTTATTCAAGAACTGGCTGGCATTATTTGTAGTTCTGGCTTTTATCTCCTCATTTCTACCTTTTGCTGATCTCCTCCCTGTGGAGGAAACAATCACTTCATAGGAATGTGAGCTATAACAGCTTCCTAATTCTTTTTACTTTGCTGTCTTCACTATTTTAATAGTGAGTATAATTCCACTTACTCTACTTATTTTGAAATGGATATATATACTGAAATTTAAAAATAGAAACTGGTGTGGGAGTGTTTGGTTTTCAGTTTTAATAGTTCCTTTTCTGTGGAAACTTTACAATAAAAGCTTAGCACCCTATCTAAAGTTGATTAAGTTTTGAAATTGTTCCCAAATGGGAATAGGCCACAAAAAGAAACAAATCAGGATATGCTAATTATAGATTATTCAGTTCTGTTTTTAACATCTTTGCTGGTAAAAATTTACTCTAATTTGCAGCTGCTGTTCACCAATAGTTTGCACCTAAATGCAAGTGATTAGGAAGTATGTGTGACATCTACTCCATTTAAAAAGCTCCATTGCAAGCAATATTAGACTTCTCTGTGGCAATAAAATATAATTCTGCTAGTCTAAGCTTTTCTTGTCTTTTTTTTTTTTAGTGCCGGGAATTGAACCCAGGCCTCCTGCATGCTAGGCAAGCACTTTACAACTGAGCATAAACCCTCAGACCTAAAGAGCCATATATAAAGTTTATTATGTTCAATCTGAAATTTATCCTTTATACATTAGCCAAATTATATGTATTAATCTTTTAGATGTATTTGCTTTCTGTTTTGATTGGCCGGTCCCCTTATTTCATGCTTTAGTACCCACATCTCTGTAGAAGGATGGCTGCATATAGCCTTTTCTCTTTTAACATTCACAAGTCTTTGTCTTGGAAAGAACCCAGAATATAGTGGATTATGAAAACAGGTACCAGGAAATGAAATCAGAACTTATATTAACTTTATGAATGTGACACGTAAGTCGCACAGGTGAGACATAGGGTATCTTCTCAGTGAAGTTTAGAATCTGGAAACTAGATGTACATTTTAAGTTGTGTCTAATAAAATACATGCCTATAGATGTCCCTTAAAGTAATAAAGCAAAGAGCTGAGTGGTTTGTTTTATAGCAACCAATTTAAAAATGTTAAATCTTATGCTTTTTGAGAAGTAGCATTTTAAAGATGTTAAGTGTAAAAATATGTTGTAGAGCAGTACTTCTTTACCTCCAATAGTATGTTTATTTTCAACATTGCTTTTTCATAAATACAATGTGCTGTTGAGTAGTGAACTGATTTAAAATTTATTTTTCAGATGAACCGGAAACTCGTGATGCATGGTGGGCAGAAATCAGACAAGAAATAAAATCACATGCTAAAGCCTTAGGCTGTCATGCTGTAGTGGGCTACAGTGAATCAACCAGCATCTGGTAAATGATGATGACAATTTGGCTTTCTAGATACCTTGGCTTTCTAGACACTGGAATCTAGTTTTTCACATGAAAGGAGAAAAAGCTTTATGCAAATGTAAAGCAAAGAATAGGGATGGTCCGGAGCTTAGGCCTTGGGGTGCTGTGGGCCAAATTTAATGTGCTATCTTTCCCACTTAATCACTGTGAAGCTTAGGGAACAATGCTCAACTCCTCTGAGAGCTTCAATTTATTCATTAAAATGGAGAAAACAAAACCTATCCAAGTAAAGTCCTTCAGGGAGTAAATGAGAGTATAATACTGGCACATAGCAAGTATAAACACTGTTTTACTGCAGTTTGTGACTTTGCAGACTCCTTATGTTAGTATATTGGAACTCTTGATCTTTTATAAATGAATTACCCAGTGTCTTAAAAGTTTGTAAACTTATTCTACGTCCATTTACCAACTGGAATATAACTTCCTTCTGCCAACAAATCATCCTAACTCTTCCAAGGTAGGAAAGGGCTTCCATATCCTCAGTTCTCAGCTCCTTTTTCTCCTTCATTTGAACAACCTGTACTCCTTTAAAATCAGTACCATTTTATTGTTCAAAGACCTACCTCCAAACATTCTTCTGTCTTTCATTACTCCTCTTCTATTTCTTCCAGTTACATATTCTTTCTAGTTGCCTGGGTTGAAGTTTCTCATACCAGAGTCCTCTATTGCCATTTGACTTTCAACCATATTTCACATGTCATTATCTCCACCACCACCCCGCAGTACTGTAGATAGAACCCAGGGATACTGTACCACTCAGCTACATCACCAATCCTTTTTATTTTTTATTTTGAGATAGAGTTTCAAATAAGTTGTCCAGACTGGCCTCAAACTTGCTATCCTCCTGCTTCAGTCTCCTGAGTGGTTGGATCATTACCTCTTAACACTATTCCACTTTAAAAATTTGAAACTAAAATTCTACTCTTAGATACTAATATTTTCCCACCAACTCATTTGCTCATTTATACCTAGTTTGTTTTGACCCTTATTATTTTCCCATTTTCTTTCCTTGGTTCTGACTTGACTTGCTGTTTTAGTATCCTTGAACCCTTTCACCCTCTTTAAAAATTTATGATTTATATCAGCTAGAAGCTATTTCACTTTCTATCCTATTTTTCACCTTCTATTCTTGGATAATTCTTTATGCCAGATTCTCTGCTCTTGTGGTGAGCATTATTTTAGAGAAAAATCATTAAAATGTAGTAAATATCAGTATTATGGGTCTATGCTATTCAGTCTTTGGTGGTCCTTTTCTGTAGCAGGCTATGTATTACATTTGAATTGTTCTATTCCTGTAGTAGCTCTTCTACTCTTGGTAGTTAGCAGCTCTGTAATGCTTGTTTTGCTTTATTCTCCCACAGATCGTCTTGCCTCATTCATAGATTTAGTGTCATAGGTTTTCATTTTCTAGGGATATGATTTTAAAAGACATAGCTCTTGCCATTAGATTTACATCCCCCCTGGAGAATTATGACAAGTATAGTCCATTTTATGATTGAGATTTACCAAGATGCTTCAAGATCCCAGAGGGCTGGAAATCAAAAGGAGGATAGAAATAAAGTGTTAATGATGTAACTGTTGCTTGAACTTAATCTTGGGGGATGAATATACATTATGTAAATGAAGAGAAAAGGCGTGCAGCATGTTCAAAGCTAAAGGTATAGCAAATGAAGAATGCCAGAGGGTATGACATGGCTGACGATAGGTCACAGGTGCACAAGTCTAAGTATTAGGCCGCTGAATTTAAGGAGAGATCACAGGTACAAGAGTCTATGCTTTATATGTCAGTCCAGTGAATTTACTTAGAAGTTCAAATTCATCTGCTAGAAATTTCCTTTTTCCCCTCTAGACCTTTAAAAAAAATCTTTGTATTTATATACTATCTTGATCAGTTTTTTTCTGTTCTAACCCATTCTGCTTAGAGTTCTAGATTAGACTTTTAAAGGTGCACTTCTGCTTTGGAACCTCTTGACTCAGAACCTTCACAAGCTCATGTTATTCCTTCTGAAATTGCCAGTGCCCACGTACCTTTTACGTCTTGCATTCTTGTACTCACTTACGGTTCACATGACTATTTCTTCTGTATATTCCTAAGGTTCTATTCCATGTACTCCTTGTGTCTAGCATTTCATCCCTGGGCTGCTACTTGTCTCATTTGTTTTGGGTAATAGCCTTCAGTAGTTATGTTGATTGTTTGATTATTTTAGCTTTCAAAGTAGGTGATATGTAAAGAATTTTTTGAAATTATTTTTAAAATAAAATTTCTATCACATATATTGATCTAGATTAAGCTCCATTTAGTACATTTTGAATACTATCCTAGGCACTTTTATAATTGTTCAGATTTAGAGTAAGCTATAGCAATACAGATATTTACATAGTTATACTTTTAGAATAGTTTTAATAAAACTTTATATGCATTAAAAAGTATTCTAATATAATGTAATTCAACAATGTAATTTGTTACTATTTATAGTTTAAAACATTTAAATCTTCCAGGCAGCTATTGTCATTAATATTATACTTCACTTTTTTTAACCAATTTTTAATTTGTAGAAAATTCTTGCCCTCTCCATTTTAATAAAGTTATTTCCATTTTTTATCCCAGGTTTAGAAGGTAAATCCTGTGATATTATTCAGTATTTAATAAAGTCTAACTTGAATTTATCACTCCTGTAATAATTTCGGTATTTAGCATTTTCCAAAGTTATATTGCATGAAAATATTAACTTGTTTGTGTTTTTCCTGTTTTACAGTGAAGAGGTCTGTATTTTATCAGCATCTGGCACAGCAGCTGTACTGAACCCTCGATTTCTGCAGGATGGCACCGTGGAGGGCTGTTTGGAACAGAGGTTGTCATGGCAGCCTGCCTTTTTTTTCTGTAATGGCAGAGAAGGGAGAGGTTGTTTCTTTTTTTTTTTTCTCTCAGAACCAGGATAGTTCTCTGTTAGGGTGGCTTCTAGTGGTACAGTGTAGAAATTGGGACCAAGCACTTTACTGATGTTTAACTAACCTGTGGTAACAGGTAAGTATTGGATTCTGCACTATATTACACACATTATTTCTGCTGTTATTGTAAGTGACACATACGACTATTGTTTTAGTTGGCTCTTGCATTGCTGTAACCAATACACCTGATGAGAAGAGTGTAGAGGGGGAAAAGTTTATTTTGGCTCTGGGTTTCAGAGGTTCAGTTCATGCTTGACAGAGTCCATACCTCAGGGTTGGAAGGGAATGGCAGAGGAAAGCAGTACAGAACATGTTAATCAGAAAGCAGAGAGAGAGCTGCACTCACCAGGGACAAAATAGAAACCCCAAAAGCATGCCCCCAGTGACTTACTTTCATACCTTGCCTGCCTAGAGATACCACCCAGTTAATCCATATCAGTGGAAATGATTTGTTTTACTTGACTTTTCCTCTTTCTCCTTTATCTCACCTTCAAAAACAGAAAGAGGTCATGAAATAATATTCAAAAAGAAAGTTCTTATTTCACAAAAGACTATATTGTACAAAATTATATATAAAAACTTCATGGAAAATGATTTTAATATTTGTAAAACAGAAATTGAAAGCACTGGTAAGATGAACTTAGTGACTGACTTATTTAGTCCTTTTAAACTTTTGTTACTGTAAATGTCAAAATGTTTTCATAAACAAACAAAACCATCAATTGTATATATAAACACACACATATTCTTTTTTTAAGCATATACATGCACATAAGCTATTGGTTTGATATCAGAGTCCACCTGAATAAAATACATCTTAATTATGCTTCATGCCACAATATGCATGTTTGCTTTCTCCCGCAGTTTAATACATTAGTCATAAATTAAGGCAGTAAAAATAATTTTATATTTGTTCATATTTAGTATAAATTGGCAAGTCTGAATGTAACAAAGAAATAGATTTTAGCTCTAGACAAAAGAGAACCTCAATAAGTTCTTCATTTGTCAATATTAAAATAGATGTTGAACATTCTGTATTCCAGAGCCTCAACATTTATAAATAGGTCCATTTTGAAGTATATTAAACAGTTGTAATGTTCTATTGAGAAAACTCCTTTTGCCAGTAAACTTTCTCAGTCTTGCAATATAGTTCTTAACACATGTCAGTAGATTTAATTCTTTTTGTGTGAATTGTGCTGGGGATTGAACCCAGGGCCTCGAACATGCTAGACAAGCTACATTCAGCTACCACTAAGTTACATGCCCACCCAGCTAGATTTCATTCTGAAGTAGATAGAAACCTGATTTAATAAATTATTTTTCCCATTTTTGGATTTTTCAGTTTTGCAGCTTAGGTAGATGTAGTAAATTTTCTAATGTGGTAGTCTGGGACAACAGATGCCATCTCTAGTTGTGAAAGACAAACATACCTTTTTTCCTGCTATAAAATTATTAGTGCTTTCTAAAAAAATTTTTTTCAAAGAATATAGAATAGAAGGCAAATTTCAAATGCTTTCATAAATTTTAATGCTTTTGTGCTTATCCTTTATGGTGATGTACCACTTATGTTCAAATTTGTGTGAAGTGTTTAGTTAAACATTGTTGTGGTTTGCCCCTTCCTAACATGGGCTTTGGGTACACACTGAAATTCAAATATGAGGTCTGCTACTTACTATTTAGTTTGATTTAGCAAGCTAATATCCTGAGTTGATTTTAAGTTAAGAGGAACTAGTATTTGCTGCTGTTTGCTAGGTATTAGATTGGGTTTGGGATGTATATTTAGCTGTAGTTTTCTTAATTCTCAAAAAACCCCCACAAACATTTCTAGGTAGCTATTACAGTTTTATAGAGGAGGCTCTGAGAGGTTAAGTAACTTGTTTAGGGTCACACAGTTCCCTCAGATCTGTCTTGACTTCCCTCATATTTCTAACATCTGAGAATGCTATTTGTACAGTAGAATAATAATAACTTGGAGTAATATAATGTGATTTAGAAGGTTATTATGAAAATTTAGTGAAATGTATACAAGAAATCTATAGAATGCCTTGTAGTATATATAATGTGAGCTCTCCTCCCCTTTAAATTTGTCTGCTTGCCAAATTTCAACTTCTAGTAGGCTGCCTTAAGTTAGAGAGAGCTAGACAAATCTTCCCAGAGCTCTAGAAGATGTGGCTGTTGGAATGTTTGAGGTTCTCCATGGAGCTTCACCGTGTTTCTGTTCTTGTCTTGATTTCCTCAAGTTTAGTGACTGAAAACATGTTTCATTATTCTAAAATGAGTTTACAAACAGGCATTTTACAGTGAATGGGGAGGTGTAGATGGTTTGCTTGTGGTTTATTTATGATATGTTCATCATTTTTGATATTGGCATTTGGTTTGTCAGAGTGTTAGAATACTCATTGGAAATTAGAAATTTTGGAGTACACCTGTTTTTAACTTACCTGTTTTTCTTTGTAAATACATTTGTTTTTATACGATTAATGAATAAATTAATTGTAAAATATTCTTTTTCCCTTAGGACTTTTTTTTTGTGTTTACATTTTGTCAGTCAGTAGGAAAATGTCACCCTTATTGTCCATCTATCTGTTTTTATATAGTACCTTTGGAACAATAGTGGTATTGGTAAGCTGATAAGTCATCAAACAAAATTGGTACAAAATGGTTTTCTATTTTAAAACCACTCTCATAGGGACAATGTATAGTTCTGATTTTATGGTCATTTGATATTCTTACCAGTCATAGTGGTACTCTTATTACTGTGGTAGAAGTTGTGTAGTTTGTACAGAAGTACTAAGTATGTAATGTTTATTTCTGAAAAAAAATTGTAGGTTTTAAAAGAATGCCTTTTTTATTTTTGGTGTGTGTACTGGGAACTGAAAAATCTTTCTTTGTTTTTTCTTAATGTATTTATATAGGCTTGAAGAAAATTTGCCTGCAGGCTGTGGATTTTGCCATATACCATATGATGAATTGAATATGCCATTTCCAGCTCATCTCACATACTGCTATAACTGCAGGAAACAAAAAGTTCCTGATGTTCTCTTTACAACTATAGACCTCCCAACAGATGCAATAGTTATTGGAAAAGGTTGTCTCATTCAAGCAAGGTATGTTTGTAAACACAGTATTTGTTGACCCTAAAAAATTATCAGTCATGGACTTAGGAATATTTATTGTTTCCTACCTGTTTGATCTTGGATAGGCAGTACAGTTCTATTGGAACCTTGTATTTTATTCCATATACATTAAGAGGAAAAATATCTCTGTATGAAACTCAAATTAGTTTATGTATAAAAGGAGTTTTTAAATAATTAAATGCTGTACAAATATTCATCATGGTTAATAATACTTAAATATTATTAACCTCCTTACAGTCTAGGTACGTGACATAGCATAGACTGCTTAAATGACATTCTATGTTTTAGTTAGCTTTTTTGCCACTGTGACCAAAAGACCCATCAAAAACAATTTCAGAGGAGGAAAAGTTTATTTGGGGCTCACATTTTCAGAGGTTTTAGTCCATTGAAGGCTAACTCTGTTGCTTTGGAACCAAGATGAGGTAGGACATCCTGGTGGAAGGGCATGCAGGAGGAAAGCAACTCAGGACATGACAACCAGTAGGCAGAGAGAGCTGGGACAAAATCAAAACCTAAAGACAGGCCCCAGTGACTATCTCCTCCAGCAACCATCTCCTCTAGCAATACCCTACCTGCCTGTAGCCACCTCCCAGTTAATCCAATCAGTGAACTAATTCACTGATTAGGTTTAGCTCTCATGACCTAATGGTTTCACTTCTGAAAATTCTTGCATTGTCTAATACTTGAGCATTTGGGGGCTACCTCATATCTAATCTATAACAATGTATATTGTGGAAATTGACCTTTTATTTTAAAAAACAGTATTATGTAATGCTTCTTTTACCACTTCACTTAGCTGTTGAGATTGCTTTAAAAAATTCACTGGAGTAGGAAATTCTAAATTGTGACACACATATAGCAATCAACTAACTACCTAGGTCCTCACCAACTGCAAGGTTACCAAGTCCTTTGGGCATTTCTGTCCTCATCTTACTTGACATCTCACCAGTTAGTGATACAGTTGGTCATTTTCTGCTTTTTAAAATTCCTTTTACTTAACAATATCACACCTTCTTGTGTTTTCCTACCTCTCTATATGGTCTTTAATGTTTTTGATGACTCCTCATTTTGTGATTTTTGAGAGCCAGGGGTTTGGACCCTCTGTCAATTTGTAAATCTATATGCTATCTATATGTCCATGACTCCTAAATTTATAACTCTAAATAACATGCTTCTGTTCTTCAGATCCATATACCTGTCTACTTGTTCTGATATATCATAGACATCTCATACTTGATCCAAGTAGAACTGCTGATTTTCTTATCTTCTTTCAGATTGGTCTTTTCTTTTTGAATAAATAACTACCTTTCTCTACCCAATTCCTCATGTGAAATTTGGTCTTTGATACTGTCCTCTTTCTCAACCTCTCCACATCAAATTCATTACAAAGTCATGTTGAATTTTCTTCTAAAATATGTTCCTAAGTCATTTACTTTATTCCTTTTTTAACTTAGATCTTCCATTTGGGATTGTTTTTCTCTTATCTGAAATATTTATCCTTTAGTATTTCTTTTAATGCATCTGTTGGTGATGAACTATCTCTTTTGTTTGTCTGAAAAATGTGTTTATTTTATTTTTATATTTAAAACATATTTGGGGCTGGCAGTTATTTTCTTTCAGTTCATTGAAGATAGCTTTTTAAAAAATATATATTTTTAGTTATTGATGGACCTTTATTTTATTCATTTCTTTATATGTGGAGCTGAGAATCAAACCCAGTGCTTCACACATGTGAGGCAAGCACTCTACCATTGAGCCATAACCTCAGCTCTGAAGATAGCTTTTTACTACTGCCTTCTGACTTTTATTGCTACTGTTGAAAAATAATATATTAGTGTATTATCCCTTTGAAGGTAGCCTTTCTGGTCCATAATCGATGGTCAAGTAACTTTTGTGTTCTTTTAATGAGTAAAATAATTTTTCCCTTTGCTATCCATCTCTCATATAATCATAGGCAATTGGGAATGTTAGATTTTAATATTGTCTAGTGATTTGATCAATATGATTTCATTTAAACATTTTGAAATTTTTCATTTGTTTATTGAAATATGACTTTTAATGAGTTTACATAGTAACAAGAATGACAGAAAATATTATTGATATAACTTAATAAGCGTATTTGGAACAAATAAATGTTTTATTTTTTATTTTTTTAAGTATTTTTTAGTTGTACATGGGTGCAATACTTTTATTTTTTATTTATTTATTTTTATGTAGTGTTGAGAATCTAACCCAGAGGCGAGCACTCTACCACTGAGCCACAACCCCCGTCCCAAATAAATGTTTTATTAAGTACACTTTTAGAAAGCTTTGAACTGTCTGACATTTCTTTAAGATACTATCAAGAATACGGTCCACTGGGCTGGGATTGTAGCTCAGCGGTACAGCGCTTCCCTCGCATGCGTGAGGCCCTGGGTTCGATCCTCAGCACCACATACAAAGCAATAAAATAAAGACATTATGTCCATCCACAGCTAAAAAAATATTTAAAAAAAAAAAAAAAAAAAAAGAATACGGTCCACTGACTGAATTGTTCTTCTTTACAGGTTATGTCGCTTAAAAAAGAAAGCACAGGCAGAAGCAAATGCTACAGCTATCAGTAATCTGTTGCCATTTATGGAATATGAAGTACATACTCAGCTAATGAATAAACTAAAACTCAAGGGAATGAATGCTTTGTTTGGACTAAGAATTCAGATCACAGTGGGTGAAAATATGTTGATGGGCTTAGCAGTAAGTTTAGAAACTTTTGGTTTTGTGATTTCTATTGTTGTATTAGATTCTGTTTTATGTGATTCAGTCTTTTTAAAAGACTTAGTAGAAGAAACTGACATCAAGACCTGTAAGGGTTGGGGACTTTTTAGAAGTGAAGACTCTGGTGTAGGCTTTCACATATTTTAAAGAGACTGTGACCATAACTTTAGTAGTTAAATGTCTAAAAATTATCATTTGTAATTTATAAGTAAGTTGACCACTATGGATTCAGATTTTATTATTGTTTACAGATCACTAAAACAGGGTTTTTACCTCGTGGCACTGTTGACATTTGTACAGGGCAACTCCTTGTTTCTGGGTGCTGTCTTCTTTATTGTAGATGTTAGGCACCATCCCTAACTCTACCCACTGTATACTAATGGCACCCTTCTATTTCTGATAACCAAACATGTTTGCGGACATTGCTAAAAGTTTTCCTGTCTACTGTTAGAGAAGTAATCATCATCATCAATGTGTACCTATGGGCAACAGTGGAATGTGTAATAAAATATTTGTATGAGTATCTTTTTTTCCTCATGCAGGGGATTGAACTCAGGGCCTTGCACGTTCCAGGCATACCATGTACCACTGAACTGCACTCCAGCCTTTTAACTTTTTATTTTGAAATAGAGTTTCGATAAGTTGCCCGGGCTGGTTTCAAAATTGTTATCTTCCTGCCTCACTACCCAAGTAGCTAGGGTTACAGGTGTGCACCATCAGGCCTGGCAAAATATGTATGTTCTTAAGTGCCAGTAAAATGTGAGACTAGGTAAACCTCTATCTCCATTTCATGTTCCCCTTGCCTTGTGAGAAAATGAGTTCTGTCTGGAAAGATGTCAATGGAGAAAGTTAGTGCTACTTTCGAAAATAGTAAGGGAGCCAGAGAAATAGGTGTTTGCAAAACATAATGATCATATGGAATCTAATCAGTATTTTTGGAAATCCTTTTGTTTTCTAGATCTTTGCCAGCCAGGATTTTTGTCTGTGTCACTGACAGTTTTCAAATTGGAATTCTCTTGCCATCTTTCTAAGACATGCATAAATGTTTAATTTTAAGAAATTTATGGAACTTGGAATTTTTTTTGAGTATATATATTTATATTTTGTAGATAAAATGCCAAATTGCTTACTATTTCATGTGTCTTTTTTATAAGAGTAAATATATAAATGTATGTAGGGGAGAATTATGTTATAATGATATACTGATTAGGTATAATTTTTTTAGCAAGAGAAATTTGTAATAATGAAGTTAATCTGGTTTATGTTAAGATATTTGATACTCAGATTAACCGGAGAAAAATGTTTAATTCAGAGGTCTAAAAATTTGCATGCTTGGCAAAAACATAACATAAATAAATAATTTGGGCCAAATACAAGACTAGCAATTGATGAGTACCTATGGGAACTAAGAACTAGATTCAAATTTAGAGGTTTAAAAACTAATTTGTCAACTATATCAAACATTTCTGATGGTTGAGTCCTGTAGAATCAGTTTATGTCCCTGATATAATTTTAAGGTTGACTCAAATATGATTTTCTGATTCATAGTCACCTTTTCTTTCTTGATCACTAAGTGACACTAATTACAACTGTTTGATATTTTGTTCTTTGTGCTGTTTTACATTTTCTCTACTTAAATCTCAAGATTTCAAGAATAGCTAATACTCTCATGAGTTCCTACTAGGTGTCTGGTCCTGTGCTAGACTGGAAGGAATGTAATACTGTCTTAACTTTACAAGAGGAAAATACAAAAGCTCTGATAGGTTGAGACCACAAAGTGTTACGGTTATGTATGCTTGAACTGGACTGTAAACAGCCCAGTCTGATTCTATACTCTGTGGTATTCAGCCATCCAAGGCTGTTGCCTCATTAATGAATGGAGCTAAGCAAGCTGCTATGTAAGGCTTCATGCAGCATAGTAGGGGTTCTGCGATTGAGCATCAGACACTGGGTTATGGGTGTGGTGATGGATGTTAGTGAACAAATCAAGAAAGAGCTCTTGAGATCAGTTTGGTCTGCTCAGACTTCATTGTAGAGTGTCATGCTCCTTTTAGGGTGGATTTTGACTGAATTGTCAATTGATTAATTAAAAATAATTATTAAAAATTCAAAATACATAAATATCCAAAGTTAAAAGAATTATCTTCTCTTTCCCATTCTACCCCTTTGATGTTAACAGTTTGCTGTTTATACTTCTTAATTTTTTGCTCTGCTTGTAGTAGCAGTAGCATAAGCATAAACACACATGTAAATTTTATCTTGTTTTTATTTCCCATAGTAGTTTTCCAGTACTAATAGTTTGTAGTAACTATTTCAGAGTCTGAAATTAATAGTTATTTCATTAAATATTTAAAAAAAATCTACATCAAGTAAAAAAACTTTTGGCAATTATGGTGATATAGTGAAATTGTCTTGAGTTTTGCAGTGATAAATAACTTGGATTAAATATCTTCACATTTATTGAATGTGGTCTTGAGTAAGTTCAATATCCTGGACTTCAGTTTTTTCTCTTGTAAAACTCTCCCTTTTACTTTGCCACTATTAAAAGTTGATTGTCTCCTCATTCATGAAAAAAATTTGTAGCAACCTTTTATTTATTTATTATTGTCCTTTTTATTGCAGCTATTTTTTATACTTACAAGGTAAAAACTTAAAAAATACTGTTGTGTATGCACTGAAAAGTAAATTTCCTCTTTCACACTGTAAGTGTCCCATCCACCCAGGATCCTCCCCAGAGGAAAACACCTCCTGTTACAAGTTAGGCTTTAGTATGGTATGCCCTTCTAGAGATAGCCTGTGTATATTCATGCTTTGTTGTGTTTTCCTACAGAGCAAAGATTGTGCCCCTTAATATGAAAACTTAAAGACCATAATTCTTTACATATTTTATCTGATTATTTCCCTATTTTGGAAGTCTGCCACAGGTGTATACTTAGCAGCTTTACCAACGCCTGGTGGTATTCAGATTGCTGGGAAGACTCCTAATGATGGTTCATATGAACAGCATATCTCTCATATGCAAAAGAAGATAAATGACACAATTGCTAAGAACAAAGAATTATATGAAATCAATCCTCCAGTAAGTAAAATAATTCTATATTGTGAATATACTGCTTATTATTAGGTCATCTTATTTTGGATATAAAGGATTTATTAAGTTAGTGGTTGGTGTTTTGTTTTGTTTTTTTGTTTGTTTTGGCAGAGGGGGTTTTAAGGTCTCACTATGTTGCCCAGGCTGTTCTTCAAACTCCTGGGCTCAAGTGATCCTCCTGCCTCAAATTCCTGAGCAGCTGGGACTATAGGTGTGTGCTACATGCTTGATTAAGATTAGCTCTCTTTGTTACTTGTTCTTGCACTTTCCTAAACATCTTTACACAAATGTTTCCTTTTTGAGAAGTCCTACACTGACCACTCTGTTTAAAATGTAATTCTGCAGACCATTTTTGGTACTTCCTCTCATCCTTCTGTTTTGTTGTTTTCTATAACTTTTCTGTGTGTGTATATGACTTACGACACATACACACATGCAGGCAACTTTTGAATTTTGTCTGTTGGCTGATAAAACCAGTGGAATGAAACTCCATCAGGGCTATATTTCTTCCTTCCTTTCTTTTTTTTTTTAATGTGGTGCTGAGGATCGAACCCAGTGCCTCATGCATACTAGGCAAGCCTCTAGCCACAACTCCAGCCCAGGGCTGTATTTCTTTCTTTCTTTCTTTCTTTTGGTACCGGGGATTGAACTCAGGGGTACTCGACCACTGAGCCACATCCTCAGCCCTATTTTGTGTTTTTATTTAGAGTCAGGGTCTCACTGAGTTGCTTAGTGCCTTGCCCTTGCTGAGGCTGGCTTTGAACTTGCAATTCTCCAGTCTCAGCCTCCTTAAGTGCTGAGATTACAGGTGTGAGTCACTGCGCCCGGCTAGGGCTATATTTCTTAAATTTAGAAAAGTTCCTTGTAGTAGCTTCTCAATAAATGTTTGTTTTTTGATTGTATGCATAAAATTATAAATGCTATTTTAATAAAAAGAAAGATTGTTTATGTACGGTAAAAGAAAAGGAGAGTATGTCATTGCAGCTTCTTTTTTATAATTTGCTTGTCTGTCATTTCCATAGTCAGTTTTCTTGCCAAAATTGCAGTAGGTATCACAGTGTTTCCTCCCCTACAGATGCCTTGTCATCAGTGTGAATTGAAAGAAAGATGTGTTAGAGTTTCTATGAGTCTCTGATATGAAATAATTCCACAAAGGAAATATTTTGGATATCAAAATGGACCATGCATTTTTTTGTGGTCTTCTACAATAGTGCATCTGAATTCTCACTTCAGACAGATAACTTTTGTCATATTAGATTAGCAAAGTTGTGAAGCTGAGAGGAATTTTAAGGCTAATGCTTAGAGCTGTGCTATTCAGTGTGGTAGCCATTGGAGCACTTGTTGTGTGATGAGTCTTACTGAGATCTGTTCCAAGTGTAGAGTACACAATGAATTTTGTAGATTTAATATGAAAATGAATGTAAAATATCTCATGAATATTTTTGTATTGATTACATGTTGAAAATTTAATATTTTGGATATATCAAGTTAAAGTCTTCTACTAAAATTGATTTCATCTGAGGCTAGGGATATAACTTAATTGGTAGAGAGCTTGCCTTGCATGTACCAGGCCCTGCGTTCAATCCCCAGCAACACACACACACACACACACACAAATTTAATCTGTTTTTTTTTACTCTATTGTGATGACATCACATTTTTTTAAATTATGTGACTTCCTTTGTATTTCTGTTGAGCAACACTGACTTAGAGCTTCTTTATGTTGAATCAAAATATTGATGTGTTAATATACTAATACTTGAAAAATAACCTTCATAAAAGCTCTCATCCTCCATCTTTTTATATACATACATATATATATATTTATTTATTTTTAGTTGTCAATTAACCTTTATTTTTTCATTTATTTTATGTGGTGTGAGAATTGAACCCAGTGCCTCACACATGCCAGGCAAGTGCTGTACCACTGAGCCACAACCCCAGCCCCCACATACTCCATCTTAATGAGTGATTGTTAGCTGTGTGTTTCTTTTGTAATTGTATTTTGGTGTTGGAACATCTGTTTGTAGTGTTTCTGCCATTTGGGGAGAATGCTTTGTGAAGCTACATGTTAGAGCTCCATTTATTTTTTGTTTTTTATTTTTAATAAGTTGAACTCTTTTACTAAATAGTGCTTATCACTTTTTTTAAAAAATATTTTTTTAGTTGTTGATAGACCTTTATTTTATTCATTTATTTATATGCGGTGCTGAGAATTGAACCCAGGGCCTCACACATGCAAGGCAGGTGCTTTACCACTGAGCCACAACCCCAACCCTGCTTATCACTTTTTTAAATCCATTCTGACCTGCCATAAAAGAATGACTCCTCCTCCATTGTGTTCCTGTTGTCCCTTAATGTCTCCTAGTCACACTGCTTATTACATATTATTGTCTGTCTTCCTTCAGTATAATATAGTCAGCCTTCTATATCCATGGTTCATCATCTGTGGAATCAGCCAACTTTGATTCAGAAATATTTGAGAAAAAAATTGCAGCTGTACTGAAAATAAACAGCTTTTGTCTGCTTATTATTCCCTAAATAACACCATATAACAACTATTTGCTTATAACTAATATATTATATTATTTATAATATATTAGTTATAAACATATTTATAATATATTAGTTATAAACATATTTATAATATATTAGTTATAAATAATTTAGAAATAATTTAAGGTATATAGGAGGGGCTGGGGATGTTTCTCAGTGATAGAGCATCTGCCTGTCATGCACAAGGCCCTGGGTTTGATCATCAGTGCTGCAAAGGAGGGAGAGAGAATGAATGAATGAACACAGAAGGACATTGTAGGTTATATGTAAATACTGTACCATTTTATATAGGGGCTTGAACATCCACGGATCTTAATTAATCTTTGAGGAGTCCTAGAACCAATTCCCTAAAGATACTGAAGGATGACAGTATAGCTCCTTGAAGACAGAGATGTATTTAATTAAGAGTGTGAATTAAGTTACTTTATTCAGTAAGTACTTATTGAATTGTTATTATATGTCACACAGCTTATATTTTGAGAAGGGAGTAAATCTCTCACAATTTTAAAAAGATTTTAGCATGTATGGTTTTAGTGTGTTGAAGTTGACTGTCCATAAAAAGATTCATTAATTTATGAATCTGCTAATATGTCCTTGTTTCAAATACTTTTTGCATTATAATCCTTTGGAATAACATCTCAGTTGTTTGACAAAGTTAGTACACAAAATTAATTACCAGGCCACTATATACATTATAGTTTTGTCTTTTTAATTTTGTACAGCAGTCAATGTATGTGCACCCTGAAAATATGGATCAGTGTGCCCCTTGTCTTGGGAAGATAACTCTAGATGTGATGATTGTTTGATTTTTTTCTTAATACACTGAAAAATGTTTTTAATGTTGAGATGTAGTATGACATAATCAAACTTTAAGGTAATATAAGGTATTAAAATAAGATAGAAAACTTTTAGAATAATAGTATTAGTAATGAAACCTCAATATGAAACTTAAATATATTAATTACTAGACAGTTATATTTATTAGGTTAGTGATGTAGTGAACAGAGAAATAACAGTTCTCAACTACCATAAAATCATAAAAAGAAATGTGGTATCTGGTAAGAAAACATTGCACTAAGGAAAAAAAAAAGAACTGTTTTAGACAAGTTCTTTACCTAGTCTTCAAACAGGCAAATTTCTTTACACTGAATCGTAGTTGATTTCTTGTATTGTGTGTGTGGTACTGGTGATTCAACCTAGGAGTACTCTACCTCTGAGCAACACCTCCATCCCTTTTACTTTTTGTTTTGAGACAAGTCAGGAGTGATGGATTTCTGAGCTTATTATAATGTCTTCTCTGTACACTAGATGTCAGTTTTGCCTTGTCTCTGTGACAGTTATGTATTTTGAGATTAGTTCATCATTAAGGCTGTGATTATGGATAACAAGAAATAACCATATCCTCTATAAATAGGTAAAAAGGTTATACTTAAATATAGAATTAATTAAATATATTGAACAGTTTTTTTTTTCTCTGTTGGAAGTTGTCTATTTATATGAAAGTTTAAAAATCAGACTCAAAAATATAGCCTCACGGGGGTGGGGTTATGGCGCAGTGGTAGCGTGCTCGCCTAGCATGCGGGAGGCACTGGGTTCGATCCTCAGCACCACATAAAAATAAAATAAAGCTATTAAAAAAAAAAAGAAAATATAGCCTCACGTGATATAAAGCAATTATATTTCTTTTAGGAGATATCTGAAGAGATTATAGGATCACCCATCCCAGAACCTAGACAACGCTCAAGACTTTTAAGATCTCAATCAGAAAGTTCTGATGAAGTTATGGAATTAGATCTTTCACATGGGAAAAAAGATGCTTTTGTTTTGGAGGTAATATTGCATCAGGTTTAATTCGTAAAGCTTTTGGAAGATTGTACACTTTACAATTAGATCCTAAATTGATGTGATACTTTTGTGTTATTACAACTGATAAATATCAGTAAAGTTTTATTATAGAAATTGCACATACCTGAAAATAACAGATTTTAATGACTGATGGAATAATGCATTTGGTACTGAAACAATTTGTGTATGAATTGAAATAATATGAAAATATAGATTGAATGTTCCTAATCCAAAAATCTGAAGTGCCCTAAAATCCAAAGGAAAGGAAACTGAATGAGGGTGCAAGTTGAGAGAGAAAAAAATCAGATGTTTTGATCTCAGTGAAGCTGGAAGCTGGTAGTAGAATTATGTTGGGGTGGAAATGGAGATTGAGAGTCTGAGTAGGGAAGAGTGCTTCAGATGTGGGCAGAGGACTGGATTCATTAAGAGACAGTGCAAAGAGATTATGGTTGGAGAATGCCTGAGATCTTACAAATGGAGCATTTAGGAACAGTGGGTTGAGATATGGCAGTGGGTATCTAAGCTGAAGTGAGAGTGAAAGTGATCGAATCCTAAGGGTAATGTGAGGGGAAGGATTATATAGGTGAATGTCAATATGTGTCCAGCTAGATATTTTCACTATTATTCACAATGGAAATGTTGTGAAATGAGAACACTATGATTTAATTTAGACATACTTATTTTAGATATGCATTTAAATTTTATCCCTATTTAATTCCATTGGAAAGCAACTCTATTTGATGAAAAGATTCTTCTTAATTATATTTTATGAGTTTAAACATTGAGATACTGATTGCTTATGGTGTTTTTGTAAGTCTTTTGAAACATGTTTTTATAAAAGCTTGAGCAAAGTCTAGTTAAAAAAACTCAGCCTACTTTGATTTATAAAATATTTCACTTAGAAGTATTTGTAATTAATGAAATATGAAGAAATGTGCTATTAAGCTATTTTTTAAAAATTTTTTTAGTTGTTAGACGGACACAGTGTCTTTATTTTTTTATTTTATGTGGTGCTGAGGATCAAACCCAGTGCCTCACGCATGCAAGGCAAGCATTTTACCACTGAGCTACAATCCCAGCCCAAGTTACTTTTTCGTGTTATGTATTTTAACTTAGGGGAAAAAGGCTCTACTTTTTCTTGATTCTTAAGTTTCCTATTTAGTAAATAATAAAGTAATTTTTAAAAAATTGGGAGCAGCATAACTTATTCTAATTAGGATCCCATTCTTGTGGTTGTACATGTGGAGTTTCACTGATGGTATATTTATATAAGAACATAGGAAAGTTCATATATCAGATTCATTCCACCGTCTTTCCTATTCTCTTCTCCCCTCCCTTCCCTTCATTCCCTTTGTCTGCTCCACTGAACATCTTCTATTCTTCCCCTCTCCACCTTGCACTCTACTGTCATGTACATCTAAAAAAAACCAAATAAATAAAAGAAAAAGAAAACATATTAATTTAAAAATTTGGAATAATTATGCACTCACTGCTAATATGCCAATAGTTTTAACCTTTCTGTTTTCAGATTGATGACACTGATGCAATGGAAGATGTGCATTCTCTGCTCACCGATGTTCCTCCTCCTTCAGGTGAACAGAAGAAATTACCTTTGAGATAAAACTAGTTTTATTATATCAGCATTTTAGTTCATGATTGTCAGAGTACTAACCTTATTTTAAAGGCTTTATCATAGTGTGACATTCTGTCATATACTTTGCTGCTTCAAGGCTTAAAACACATAACCTAAAAATACTTATGTTAGAACTTAGGTACAACTGATTTTAAATATTTTTCTGTTTATATATGAAAAACCCTGTAATTATTAGGATGGTTTAAAGATTTTTTGCAGGTAAAGAGTTTTAGAAAAAGAATGAAAAGTTTTACAGTTAGAATTTCATATAATTGAAAAACGTTATTCTTTGACACAAAGTCAATAAGATTATCATGTTTTAATCATAATTTATTTTGGCAGGCTTTTATAGTTGCAATACAGAAATTATGCCTGGTATAAATAACTGGACATCAGAAATACAGGTAAATTTTTTATTTATTTTAAGCAGATAGCATATAAGTTATTTAATAAGTTCCACCTAAATATTTATTTTGTTTTTGACATTGCTTTTGACCTTCATATGCCAATTAAAAGGACTATCCTTTTTCAAACCATATTAATTATTGTTATTTGGCACTTTTATCAACTGTTACAGTATTTAGTTAAAAATCATAAAATGACATGCTGTTCTGTCTTTCCACATTTAGATGTTCACATCAGTAAGAGTAATCAGATTAAGCAGTCTTAACCTGACTAATCAAGCTCTCAATAAGAACTTTAATGATCTCTGTGAAAATTTGCTCAAGGTAGGAACCTTCTGACTAAATTTTATTTAAAAGCCTTCAGAATCTTGACATTTAAAAAGTATTTATATTGTCTGTAATACCTTACACAGTTGTAGGCTGTATTGTTCTTATATACTTATCCATCATATTTCTGTCAGCAAGTGAGATGCTAAAGTTGTCCTCTTTTCTTAAAAATAGTTTTAATTAGTTAATGGCTTAAATCTCATAAAACACCTAGTACATATTTTTAAATTTTGAAAAGTGTTATTTTTATTATTTATTGACAAATATAATTAAAACTTATTTTTTAATTTAAATATTAAAAATTTATTCTGGCTCAGCACAGTAGCATATGCCTATAATCCCAGCTACTCTGGAGGTTGTGACAGGAGGATCACAAGTTTGAGGCTAGCCTAGGTAACTTAGTGATACCCTGTTTCAAAATAAAATGTAAGAAGGCCTGGGAATGTGATCAGCTTAAAGTACCTTTGGGTTCAGCCCCTAGTTTCAAAATGAAAAAAAAAAGAAAGAACAAAAGGTATTCTCAATATAAGACGAAACAGAACTGGGCCAGTTTAATTTTACTCTTTTTAAATTTTTTATTTGCCACAATATAGTGTACATTGACAAAATCAGCTTTTATAAATTTTTTAAATGAAAACAAAGTGGCATAACTAATATTTTCTGTTGTGTAGAGCCTGTATTTTAAACTACGATCTATGATCCCCTGCTGCCTTTGCCATGTAAATTTCACAGTGTCTCTGCCTGAAGATGAATTAATTCAGGTAATTAAGATTCAATCTATTATTGAATATTTCTAGCTTTTATCAGATTTGTTTTAATATTATAATTTTGCCATAGTTAAATAATTTAAGCAATACCGTTTTACCTCAAAATATTTTAAAACATGTTGGTTTTGTTTTTCTGAACTCTGGTTATCTGAAGGTGGACTTCATACATGTGATCTAGCATATGTACAGTAGGATGAGCGCTCATTCTGTGGGATTTTACCAGTTGCTGTTGGTTAGAGAAGTTCTGGAGCTCTTTCTGGAACATCTAGCTATACAAGTTGGGCTTAGTGTAGTAGTTTGAATATCTGAGTTTATATGTAATTATGATTGAGGATCTTAACCAGGAAAGGCAAATTAACCAATTGACACAGGTTGTTCCCATGGTACTGAAAAAGATTTTTATGAAGTTTAATTTTGGCAATGATTATCTTGCTAATCATAATTGTTTCTGCAATTCTAGGTCACAGTCACAGCAGTTGCAATAACCTTTGACAAAAATCAGGCTTTACAGACCACAAAACCACATGTTGAAAAGTCACTACAAAGAGGTAAACTTTTGATAGATAGGAAGTACAGTTTATGTTTGTTTACATTATAATTCAGTGATAAAATATAGAGGTCAGATAGGTTAAATAACTGAAGAGCTATTTACCACTTTTTCTGCTCATCTTTACTGAGGTAATTGGATAAACATGGCAGACTTTGTTGTTTTTTACACATGATGGAGTGATTAACTGGCATTTACATAGGAAATGCTGCTGTTTTTAGACTTGAATGACAGCATGTGAATTCTACAGTAATTTAGGGGTTCCATGCCAAGATCTCTGGTGAGGTCCTCAAGGGACCTGAGAATCAATTGATGTAGTAAGCAAAATTGTGACCCTGTTTTTCTCAGGAACATTTCAGTTGTGTTCAACAGATTTTCAGAGGTATACTTAATCTAGTAAAATTTAAGAAATGCCATTCTTAATATATTCCAAAGAAGCTAAATTATTAGAAATTGGTGTTCTGAAAAAAGAAATGACTAGGGAAGAATATAATGCTTTCTAAAGTTTAAATGATTTATTGATTAGCTAAAATATTCATGATTAGCCTAAATGTTTTAAAGTTGATTTACATTCCATATGTATGAAATTGATAAGATTTGAGGATTGAGTTAATTCCAGATGTATTAAATGATTATGCATTCATATATTTATCAGAGAAGTTAAATTATAGCTGTTTTAAACATCACATATACTAGTAAGTTACACTGCACAGGAGAATAATAATTATTATTGAATGCTTACTATTTACAAGTCAGTGTGCTAAATGATTTACAGGTATTAATCTTTAAAAATTTCATAACCTTCCCACTAGGTAAAGCAGCATGTCTCTCAACATTGTGCAGGTGAAAGATATCGAGGGAAGAAACCATGGATGAAATAGCCAGTATAAATTGTATAGGAGTGAGAAACGTGTGTGCGTGTGTGCACACCCGCTCCCACACAGAGTAGATATGTTGTTGCAAGTTTTAATTTCTTAAAAAATTATAATAGATCAGTACTAAATAACTTGTTTTTCTTTCCTCTCCAGCTTCTACAGATAATGAAGAACTTCTGCAGTTTCCACTGGAACTCTGTTCAGATTCACTTCCTTCACATCCCTTCCCACCAGCTAAAGGTTGGTTAAGTAACAAATTCAAATACAAATCCCAGTTTCTAGTGCTTTCACTTTACTCATTGTAGTTAATCTTTCTTATCTTGAGATTTATCCTTCATTTCTTCATTATGTTTCTCCATATTCATTAATAGGAGAAAGTAATACTCTAATTTCTTGAATAATTTCACCATAAATTATTAAGATAATTTTTCATATGATAATCTGTTCTCAGACCTCAAATATATTAACATTTTATTTTTTAAAATTTGTATTTCGTAGTATAACTATTTACATGTTTTGATTTGGTATTTGTATTATATTTGGTAAATTTTTTTCCAGAAATAAGCAAAAGTTTCAATAATTTGGGGTTTTTATAGACACCAGAATGCTTCAGAGGATAAATGTAGAAGTTTTAGGGTAGTACAAGGGAGACAGGGATGAGCTTCCTGTCATATGTTAACTTTGGCTATAATTGAAGAACATTGTTATGTATTTGTAAGCTACTGCAATTTTTTTTTAAATATAAAAAAATACCTGTTAATTTAATAGCAGTATATCTATTTTGATCTATATAATCTTTGGATAAAAATGGGAGTTTTCTTTTCCATTTTTCTCTTAAAACTTTTCAAAACTACCGTACCTAATTCTACACTACATAATCAATAAATATAGTTTGTGATTTTTCCTAAATGTTTTATTCTGAACAATGATGTATTTATTATTTAAAATCAAATATATTCTAATTTTTATATTCTATAATACAAGTGAATTTCTTTATTTTATTATTTTATAATACAAGTGAAATTATTTTGTGATTCCTACTTGTTAATTATTTTGATACCAAACTATGTATAATATAGTTTTATGTTCACTTTGCATATGTATCAATAGAATCTTTACAAACCAGTTCAAGGCCTATAAATGGATTGGCTCATATTTTGAAGATGAAAATAGAAGCTATTATCAGATTCTGAACTTTCTAACCTGGTAACTTTGGTCAATTTTTTTTTTTTTGTCATCACTGAAAATTCTAATTTAGAACTCCATGGAGAATTTTAGCATATCTCAATTTCCTTAAAGAATAAAGAGGAAAAATTAAATTCAAAGATGATCTGAGTTCATATTTCTGCATCAGATATAATTTCCAAAACAGAAAACATTACTGTCAAGATTCTTCCTTGTAATCATTAGATAGCAAGTTTTGTTTGTTTGTTTGTTTTAATTTATTTGTTTTATTTAGGCTTACATGTTAACAGTGCAATTTGATTCATTGTACATAGATAGAGGATAACATATCAATTCTCTAGTTGGAAGTTGTGTAGAATCACAGAAACTTGTTTTTTACGCAGGGTTAGTTCCAAATCACTTTTAGGTATCATTTCATTAATCCTTACCCTACAATGTGGGCAAAAACCTTCCAAGACCTAATCAACACAAAAAGACTTGATGAATTGCTAATTTCTAGGAACATATATTTGTGGAGTTGGGCCATATCAGCTCAATGTTACCATATTGTTAATACTTACAGAAGATTAAATTGTAAGTTTGGCTTATCTGTATTGATAGCTTTCAAAATGTTATCCAAGGTAATTATAACTAATGCTTATGTAGTCATTACCGTAAAATGATACTTTATGAACTAAAGAACAAGGTAAGAAACATTTGCAAATTATTTTAGGCAGCATGGAGAGGGACCATGAGTGAGGTAAAAAAACAACAGAAATTTGGGGAGAAGAGTAAAATAAAGCCATGGTCAAATTAAAAAAAAGAAAAAAAAGGCAGATCTGGCCCTCTTCTCCGTTCTTTGACAATATGTGAGAATTGGGGTTAATTACTTAGCCTCTCTAAGCCTCAGTTTCTTATGTGTAAAATGTGAAAGGGTTACAGATTCTCTCTAGCCTTTAAAATTCTGTGATTCCTTGAGTTTGTGTTTTATAGTTCTTCTATTATATAAACATGCTATATTCTTAAAGAAAAATCAAAAGCTGAATTAGGGCTCAAGGTCATACTGAGCTTCTGTACTTTTTAAATTAAATGTTTCCAAGAGTCTTCTTTTTTTTTTTAACTTTATTTATTAATTTGTATGTGGTGCTGAGGATTGAACCCAGTGCCTTACCCACTAGTTGAGTACTCTACCGCTGAGCCACAACCTCAGCCCTCCAAGAATCTTCTAATCAATTAATCCAATAAGTTTTAAACTCTGCTCCTCCAAATCATAGGGATTTTTTCAGAGACGCCTCAGGTGGCAAAGAAGGGTGAGGATTGAGAGGATAGATCTCTGGATGACCTACCTCTGAACCAGAGCAGCTTTGATTCAGTGAATTTTACACATTGTTTTTCTATCTATGTTTTGAAGAAGGGGTTTCAAAGGTTTGAAAACCACTGAATCAGATCATGATCATCACTGTAATTATCAGCTTCATCATATCTAGTACTAGTATACATGTAAAAGCTTTCTACTCTGAGTGGTTAACTATAAAACCTATGTGCCTTTTGTTGAATATTACATCTTAAAATTATTAGTAAACACCTAAAAGTGCATCTGTACCTCTTTATAGTTTTGTAGTTTCTAAATTGTGATTTGTGATGCATGCTTATTTATTGTCTTTGCTTCCTCAAGTCTTTTCAGGAGCACATGAGTTAAATGTGTCTTTAAAAGTTATTTCAAAGTAATTTGGAAGAATTAAGGGTAAGATGGGTTTTGAAAAGGTCTGAAAAATGTAGCAATAGAGTCTCATAACATGAATGGAGTAATTATGTGCTGTGACATGATGGAAAGTGTTGAAAATTTAAGCTTAGCAATTCAGAGGAAACAAACAGGAAAGAGAAAGTTGAGTGTTAAGAGTAAACAGTAAAAAATGTGTCTGCTTTCCTCTATGCAGCCAGAAAGGCTTAAAAGTCAACTACTCATACTGATAAATGTATAGCTTTTATAGTTTTACTAAGCTGGTTAGTTAAGCCGATACGTTTTTTTTAAAAATTCTAATAGCTGGATTTTAGTTCACATCTCATGTTCTTAACACAAGTAGGACGATGTGTTAAAATTTCTTATTTTCTGGTGTGTTGACAGGTAGAATAGTTTCAAGAGCTAAGCTTAGTATGTTTTTTAGCACTTCCATCTTTTCACTTGTAGATAAACCTTCCATTATCTTTTTATGTTATTGAAAATGAGTAAATGTCATATGAAAAAATGACACTGCAATTACATGTATCTTGGTTCACTGTGTTGAGTAAGCCTGGGCCTGAATTGTCCATCCATGTTCAATTTTTTTCCTTCCATCATTTATTATATTTGGTTTTGTTTTTCAAGGTAATAACATAGTTTGATGTATGTCTCAAATTTATGTTGATTTGGTGTTACCTTGCTAGTTATCTCTTTTTTTAATATTAAAAGGTGCTGAGCTTCAATAATTTTTAAAAGAATATTATTACATGAAGTCATCAAAATTCCTTGCTGAGCACTCTGAGGAACATACATGATGTGGTATCAACATAAATTATTTATGTTCATATGAAGATACTATGAAAACAAAATAACTTTAGCAAATTTTTTATAATACTTTCCCCTCATCATTATTATCCAGACCTTAGTGTTTCTCTAAATCATTGTCAAGATTCTTTAAAAATGATACATATAGAAAGAAGAAAGTAAATGTAGTAAGAATGAAGAGTCTGAGTAAATGCAGTCTGGGAGATTAATAAAATACTAGTAAGATATTTTTAATAAACTGCAGTCTGACTAAAGAATTTTATGCATATAGTTTAAATTTTTTTTTAAATTGTAGATAGGCACAATACCTTTGTTTTATTTTTATTTATCTTTATGTGGCGTTGAGGATTGAACCCAGGCCTTTACACATATCAGGCAAGCACTCTACCACTCAGCTACAACCTCCCCTGCATATAATTTGTTTTTTTTAAATTTTTTTTAGTTGTTGAAGGATCTTTATTAATTTATTATTTACATGTGGTGCTGAGGATCGAACCCAGTGCCTCATGCATGCTAGGCAAGTGCTCTACCATTGAGCTAAAGCCCTAGCCCCCTGCATATAGTTTTTATAAAAGGTTAGCATATCACTTCAAAAGTCTAAAGACTTAAATTATATTGTCATATTATAGAGCTTATTAACTCTATAACTTGTAGAGTATGTGTAAATCATGTACCATATATTTCAAGTACTTTATAAATGTAATCTCTCATAAAATAAGTTTTTATTAAGCACTGATAGTTTAAGGCTTTAAAAAGGTTTAATTAGTATCATTTAGTGTTTATGTATATATACATATACATATCTATATACATATCTATATCTGAGTGAAACCACATAGAAGAGGATTTTTTTTTTAAATACCCATCTTGTTTTCTGTTTTCATTTTGCTTTATGCTGGGTGATTTCTTTGTGTACATGATGTAACTATAGCCTGGCAGGAATATTCTTTTTAATTATAGCAACTGCTGACTAGTGTAGCAAGTACTAGTTAGTATCTGACTTTTGATGTAAAACAAATTGACTTATACCTACAGTGCATTGCTTTCCATAATTAAGTCTACACATTAGTAGTTTTTAAAAATCTTTATTTTTATTATAGACTACAAGAGTTTGTTTTTGTTAAACCAGATTTGATTTTAAAAAGATTAGTTAATGGTTTCATTTTAATGATTTGCCTAAGATTATTTTAAACTAGCAATTAGAAATATAAATTTCTAAAAACTATAAGAACTTTTATTTTTCCTGCTAATTAATAGTTAACAAGTAAATATAATTCTTTATACTAACTAAAAAATGTATTTAAAGACTGATAATCTATTGCATGTCTGCTTTTTTTTTTTTTGTTAAAGTACTGTGTATTTTGTCATTATGACCAAATAGTAGCAACAGTAAAAATAACAGCTGCTGCTCTCTATGTTATTGGATGTCCAAAACAATCAATGGCAGCCCTTGAAAGGAGAGAGATGATGAATGGAAGAGAATGAGGAAAATAGAAACTAAAGTGAGGAAAATGTATGCAAATACTTATCCAAGAAATGGTATAGGAAGGGAATTGATGAAGAAATAAGATAAGAACCTTTACTTCTCTAGCTTCCTTAAGGTAGCTTGAGGACAGTGAAATTCAGAGGCAGAGGGATTAAAAAGCAAAGAAAAAATGAATTGGGCAACTGCCAGAAGACCTAGATAATTTGGAAGAGAAGCCATAAAGAGTAGTAGTAAGAGGAAGAATGGATGTCTAGAAATGGAAGCAGGAACACATAAGAAGGGGCTTAGGATGTTGTATACCTTTAATTGGAAACAAATGACCCAAATAGAGAAGTTAATTTCTTTGTCATCTAATGTATGTATGTATTGCCTATGTATATTGCTGTTGAATTTTTCTTTTTTGAACTGTCCAAATTGAAGCTATTTTCATGTTTCTTTATACCTTAATAATTTATAACTATAATATGGCAATTTCATTATCAATCCATCAATATTTAAGTACCCTTATGGGTAAATTTATACTGAATGTTCAGACACACCATTTACTTTAGTCATTAAACCAGATTTTATAGTTATAAGGCATAGCTAATCAATGTCTTATAGATTGATGGGAGTGCCTAAAGGAATATAAAACCCAATTTTGATCATAATAGTTTAAAACTGAGAATGTTTAAATGGGAAAATAAAGCATAAGATTTAAAGACTCCAGATTACATATATTTTAATCTGCCAGAGAATTTTATTTGTAGATTTTTTTTCAGTTTTAGGAATTTTTAAAGATGTCTAGATAAGATTGTCTTAAATACTTTTTAAAATGATTCAGAGCAAAGATGATCTACAAACTCTAGTGATATAAAATGAATAGTCAAAAGATTAGGTGACCAGTTTAGAAACTTTATTACAGCTGTCTTGGTCCACTTTGTGCTGCTATAACAGAATAACCAAGACTGAATATTTTATAAAGAACAGAAATTTATTGACTTATAGTTCTGGAGGCTGAGAAGTTCAATATCAAGGTATTGGCATCTGGTAAGGACCTTGCTGCATCATCACAGGAAGGAAGAGCAGAAAGAGAGCAAGAAGGGGCTCAAACACCCTTTTATAATGGTACCAATCCTTCCCACAGGAATAGAATCCTTGTGGCCTCATTGTCTCATGAAGCTCTTAATACTATTTTGATGGCAATTAAATTTTACCTGAGTTTTGGAAGAGAGAAACATTCAAACAATAGTAACAGCTAGTCAATAGTTTTGAGTTGGTTATAACAAATTATTTAGAAGAATGAAAAAGTCTCAAACCTTAGAAACATTGGAGAATGGATAATTGAAGGGGGAAGAATCCTTGCCATAGTTTTTCTTTTGTCAACAATATGCTCATTACCATTAAAATGCTTTTAATCTGGGTTAATTTACCTACTCACACCACTAGACATAGGGCTTCCCAGAGTGTGCCAAGAATAATTTATAGTCCTACTTGCTAAGTTTATAGGGTTGAGAATGAGAGGCTTTAATCTTTGTCCTGTATGAAATGGGAAAGGAAACAGAGGGTGGACCGCTGTACTGCTGGATTGAGGCTCTCTTTGCAGTTGGAATGGGGATCCAGTGTAAGAAGTGCTCTTCCTCATAGATGTATAAGTGGCACTCAACTGAGCATTAACTAATGCTCCACAAAGCCTGAATGACTTTAAGTGAGATTTCTACCCTTGAATAATGAAATCTCCTGTCTTTTATTTATAATGGGTGTAGTGATTGCATGTTCTTCAGTTTATTTTATTTTTTTTTCAGTAGAGTTACTAGTTTCTCAGTGAGCCAGACTTCTTATAACTGCAGTGTCTTTTCTTTTGAAAGGCCTGTGAATTGGGAATCCTAACTTTAATGAGAAGAAACAGTCATTGGGTATTTAAGGTATTCAGACCAGCCTGAGGTGTTAATCAAAGTCTATCTGCTGCCAGAACCTGCTCACTTGGGGCCTTTTCTGTTAAGAGAAAAATTAAGATCATAGCTAGGTGTGTTAATCTCACTGTTTAATTTCACTGTTCTTTTTAAGTGAGATTAAAGAAATTCTCTCCTTTACCCTTTCTCTGAAGAGTGTCTCTGGTTTTAAACCATCATTATTTTCAGATTTTAATTCAAATGCATTATATTTGAAGTCAGGTCCACCCCCAGGACCCCCTTCTTTCCTACCTTTATAAATTTATTTTGGGGAAGTAATAATTGCACATTCTGAAAAGTTCAAATGACATAAAAATCATGTAGTTCAAAATGAAACTCTGTTCTCCCTTTATTTGTCTTCCCAAGAGGCAACTACTCACAACAGTTTATAATCTGTCTTTGCAAAGATTCTCTTTTTATCCTTTCTTGGAACACACATATTTTACAGATTATTGTGTACCTTGATTTTTCCACTGGAAATGACTTAGAGGTGAGAGCATATAACTACATGTGTAAGCAAGCTCTGTGTTTATATTTATCATTAAATTGTATACAGTTGCTCCTGGAAAGTTCTGTATTACCCAGATAGTATTGAGTTATAGCAGAGAATTTAATTTTGGTGATTTTTCAAAAAGTATTTTAGTCATTCCCCCTGCCTCTGAATTTAAAAATCAAATTTTCATAGAATTAATCCCAACTACACTCTCTGTAATTCTATACCTACCAAGTCTGTACTGCCCAAGGAAGTAACCCTGGAGAACCTTTGAACCTTCCTAGAATATTTAAGCCTTAGGTAGGCCCATTGCTGTCTCAGTTTCTGCATTGAGTCCATTCTTGTCCTGAACTCTCTGTAGAGGTAAGTCTCCCTGCTGGTCTTCCTGTGGGCTCCATCTTCTCTCAGACTTCCAGAGTTTCTCAAAATCCTTAATGAGGACTGTCCCCAACTAGACCTGCAGGCTACAGACAGAACAGTCAGGGAATGTGCACAGCTAGGTACCCTCACAGACCTTTCATGGACCTTACCTAGTGTTCCCTTCTATTTGTCATCTCTCTATTCAGAGGATTGTCAACCACTGTTCACTCTCCGGTATTTGCTAATGGTCACTTGCTTAAAAAATGGTGATGGGTTTGAAAGGGAGCTTCTTCTGATTTGGAGAAATACTCTGTACAAATGACATTTTAAAATAAACTTTTATCAATTTAAGATTACCAAAAGATCACATTAAGTAGAAATGAAAAACTATATTTAGTTTATAACTTTTTAAAAACTGGCTGGCCCAGATTATTCTCAGTGTTTTTCATGTTTCATTTCTAAATTGGCAACACTATTCTTTCAGTTGTACAATACTTTGAAACAAAAATTCAAATACGCTAGTGTGGGTAGAACGTGGACCTTAAAATTGGATTATGATTTTTTAATAGTACTACTTAAATTTGCACCTTAATTAATACCTTAATTATCTTTACTAAACATAAAATATCAGGGAAAACCTTGAATGCTACTTTCCTGAGGTGCTGGAAATGGAGTAATTCTAGTTTGGGATTCCTAGTTATTTCTCTGAAAATGCGTCAGTTTTAGTTCCACAAAGTCTTGCTACCACTAGAGGGAGCTGTTGACAGTGCAGTCAAATAAAGAAGTTCTTGGTAAAGAGGGTTAAGGGTAGGAGGCAGTATGTGTTACCTGTGAGTCATAGCTCATTACCTTGTTTGTAATTTTTAATCTTACTGGCTCTTATCCCCTACAAACATGTCCCTTCCATGTTTCATGTCAGATATTCTTCCCAACACAGTGACCCTTTGTCCAGTTTTCTTACATTCTGCTGTCATTCTACTAACATTTGTTACTGTTTATATTTTCTTGTGACTATAAAGTTTCTGAAACTCATTTTGTGTTATAGTAACAAGCAGTTGTCCTTACATGTTATTTATTAACTGAGCTGGCTTTCATGTCAATAGAAACTACATTTTAAACCTAAATATTTCTATTTGATTTGCTTTTATAATGAAGCCATAAAGAGTTATTCCTATTCTTCTGGCTTATAGAAGATATTAACAAACAACAAAGAAGAAATGCTGGCTTGTACTTAGCATTCAAGCTAATGTTGTTCATATTGTCTTATTAGAACACCTGGAGAGTGCAAGTTCTAACTCAGGTATACCAGCTGCACAGAGAGGTGAGTTTGTTTAATTAAGCAAATAGTCACTAAAGGTGTGAAATTCTAGTTCGGTAGTGCATACAATTTCAGACACTGAAGAAATGCACTGGACAATGGAATAGACACCAAAATGTGGCTTTACTGTAGTTAGAATGTGTATTTTTACTCACTAAGTATTCATTTTTTAGCATTTTAATAGTTTACCAATTTTTAAAAATAAAATTTTAGCTCTTGGACATTTTTTAAAAATTAGCAGTGGTAAATTATTTTTTTTAAAGGGAGAAGTTATTAGACTCACACTCATTTCCCACCCCCTTTATCAGAGGCTTTGTTACCAAAAGTCAGGCAGAAACAGAATATTGACAAAAATGACCCTTTGTGATTTTTATTACTGATGGTAGAAAGAAGATATTTTCATTCGAGATAAGTCAACTAGTGAGGGTTTTTTTTCCAAGTGTTTTTCAACATTTTCATTATTTTTATTTTTTATTTTAGGATAAAAATAGAGAAAGGGATTATTAATAATGTTTGAATTGTAAGTTAAATTCTAATAGGAATAGCTAAAATAGTGTAAAATAGAATGAAAAATAATGTTCGTTATTTTTGTGTGGTCCTCTCATTGGTATTTATGTTAGACCCCACTAACATTCTCCCCAAGAGACCATACAGCTGTGACATCACCAAAAATGCTCAGCCAGATGATCAAGAACTTGGTTTTGGACAAATCAGTGTCGAAAGCTTGACTCTTTACCACCTCTCTTATCTGACTTTAAAAAGGACCGTTCTTTTTTTAAGTTGCAGTTAAATTGCATCATCAGAAGGAGTGTTATGACGAGTAAGAGACGTCATCCATATTTTTTCTTTGTTTTTTCTTTTGTTTTCTGTCTGTGTTTTCAGCAACGTCAGTTGATTACAGTTCCTTTGCAGACAGATGCAGCAGCTGGATAGAGCTCATTAAACTGAAAGCTCAGACCATAAGGCGCGGATCAATTAAGACAAGTAGGCGGATGTTTCTACCACATTATGATGATCTGAGAAGCATATTCCTGATTTCGCAGTGATGAAGGCTAGACCTTACTACCTAGTATTAACATTGCCAATCAGTTGTGTATTAGAGTGTGAAAGCTGCAGACTCTAATGGTCATATAGGAAGAGTAAATGAAGGGCCTTTAGATTTGTTAATTTTAAGAACAGAAGTGTTTTTAAAATACTACTTCTTGTGAAGGTATCCCTAAAAATATGTAAATAGGTATGATCTCCTTCTAGATGGAAGGTAATCACCAGCTCTCTCATCGAAGAGATAACTCTTCTAGGACCCAGCGTATTTTGTATATTGCATCTGTCAGCTTACTAAGCGACATCCAGAGGGCTGAGAGAATAAGTATTTCTGGAGAGAATGTAATCAACTCTCATCTTACTGCTAGACTCAGTATGTTTATGTTCTTTATCTAAATTCCATGTGTTTTGGTAGATTTTGAAGTAACTATATTTGAGTGAAAAAACTACATTAAAAGGGAAGGAGCTACCTTTTAGAGTAAAGAATATAGGATATGGAACCAGCCAGGTCTGGTTTTGAATTCTAGAAGTGCCAGTTTCATAGCTGTGTGACCTTGGGCAAGCTATTCGATTTCTCTTAGCTTCAGCTTCCTCATGTGTAAAATGGAGATGATAATAATCTATGTTGCTGAGTTGTAAGCAATATATATTTACATATATATATATACACATGTGCATAATATGTCTGGCTGATTGCAGTTATTTAGCAAGTGGTAACTATTTTGTGTTACTTTATAAAGAATCACCTTTAAATGGCCAAGGTCATTTGCTAAGTTTTTTAAATTATGAGTTTGTTTAATCAAAAGGTTTGGAAAGGAAATATATTACAACTAGTTACCATAAGGTTTATCTACAAGTTGACATGATGAAGTCATCTGAAAACGATGGAAAGAACTGTACTGGGAAATACAACTTTCACACTCTCTTTATAATAATTTGTTCCTACAGCAGATAATTTTAATGCTCTGCCGCTTTTTCTTTTTCTTCACTTCATAACTGATCATTGTGTGTGTAGCTACTCCGCATCAACATTTTCTTTTGCAGGAATGCCATTTTTCCTTCCAAAAGAATTCATTCCAGCATTTCCTCATGTGTTTTTCTTTCTCTCTCTTTTAATTGCATGCAGTGCATGATGATTTCTTTTCTTTCATGACATGGCTTAGCCTCACAGACAGCTGAATGTTGTCACCACTTACTTGGAAACCTTAGGGAATAAAGTTACCAGTATCTGTTACCAGTATCTGTTCTTAATGTTTCCTCTTTTTTTTCTCCAATATTAGCTGTGACAGTTGAAAAAGCAAGTCCAATGGGTGAAGGAAATTTCCGGAATCGTTCTGCTCCACCTTGTGCAAATTCTACAGTTGGAGTTGTTAAGATGACACCTCTTTCTTTCATTCCTGGAGCAAAAATAACTAAATATCTTGGGATAATTAACATGTTTTTTATTCGAGAAACCACTTCTCTTCGTGAGGTAATTTTATAGAAGTTACTTTATAGAAGTTATTTTATAGGTTTTTGAATTCTCTTTGAAGATTTAGAAACAAAACCTCATCTCAAATTGTTATTTTTCCCTAAAATAATAAATATACACAAGTATAAGTACATATTTTACTTATTTATTTGTATCTTAATAAATTAAGATATGTTGATTATGGATTAAACTAAATGCATTTCGCACAGCAGCTAGTATTGTTACCAAAAGTTGTGTTAGGTTTAAACATATTTGTTGTTAGGAATTCTAGATCTTTGTCTTTTATTAAATCAAACAAATTTATCTGTGTTTCATTAGATTCTTATAACAGCTGTGAAAGAACAGCTTAGTTTCTTCAGTAGTTATTTGCCTGAGATACATTTAAATAGCAATTTTTAAGTTATCACATTTAAAAATAGTGGAGGGCCATGGACATGTTTATGGAGATATTTTCTGTAATCTAGCTTTATTGTTTCTTCCCTCTGAAAAGAGAATCAGACTGTTCATTTTCACTTGGTAAAAAGAAAATTATATTGTATCTTATGGAACAGGGATGCTGAGCAAATTAATACTGTGAAATAGGGATAGTTTTCATTACTGAGGCATGAAAGCGAGTAATTGCTTTACATTTTACTTTAGTAGCAGTTTGTACTTTAATAAAGTATGTTTGTTATAGAAATGACTTAGCTGTGCTTCCCCCTACCCCCATAGTTTCCCTAGAAAAACTAGAAATGAGGCTTGCATACTGTCTTCAATATCATGCTCCCCGTCCTGCATCTAGCACAGTGTTTGACATGGAGTTAACATGATGCATTTTGTGTAAATGAATGATGACTTCTGATAGATTGTTTCATTAATTAAATGGAGGTTTTAAGATAAATTATTTTTAAAATATTTTCAATTTTTTCTTTTTTTGCTGGGAATTTGCTGAATCCAGGGGCACTTTGCCACTGAGTTACAACCCTGGACTTTTTTATATTCTGTTTTGAAACAGGGTCTCGCTCAGTTGCTCAGGCTGGCCTTGAACTTGTAATCCTCCTGCCTCAGCCTCCTGAGTAGCTGGGATTACATACAGTCATGTACCACAACCCCTGGCAAATCCATAAGATTTTATTTCCTACATCTTCTCTACTGCATAAGCTCCTGTACCCAAAAATGTTGCTTCATAGATTTCCCCTTAACAGAGACTTTATAGCACAGTATTACAGTTGTATTCTTTGCTGATGAATTATTTTCTTGCAGTCGATTAGCCTTTTTAAAATTAAAGTTTTGTAGATACTCTGCCTTCGGAATTTCTTCATTTAATAGACTGAAGGAAACTAATAAAAGAAAAAAAATATACTGAGCTGTGATTGAGTTGGAGGTGGTCTGAAACAACTCACTTAATTCCTTAATTGCAAAAAGCGGTACCTTTACAAGTCTATGTAGGATACCCTGGCTTTTTAGAAAGATATGATTTAATAAAATGATATTCTAATAGTGTACTCAGCTTTTCCCTTACTTTCAATTTAAAATTGGAAATTTTCTCCTAGATTGTAAGTAACATTTTAAACTTTTGATTGACCTTTAATTTATGTGTTTTTTTTGTTTGTTTTTTGAACATGGAAAAAATTCTCTGAACTACTGGATTTTATTCCCAACAAATATTTATGGAATACTTATTTTGTGTACTGTTAAATTAGTTTTTAGTATATAAGGTACAAAACAGATGAAGTAAGTACTGCCTATGTGATTATAATTTGTCATGGGCAGATTACAAATTCTCTGAGCTTCAGTTAAGCTTAAAATAAGGATAGTAAATCCTCATCCAACCATGTTTGCAGTAAAGGTTTTTTCATCCATACAATAAATCCTATGAATTTTTGCCTGTTATTAAGATAACTTGGGATGATTTAATATAAATTCTTTGACATTTATGCATATTCCTAGATGCATATATGTAATATGATTGTTTTGTGCATTGTTGTTTAGGAAGGAGGAGTTAGCGGTTTCCTCCATGCCTTCATAGCTGAGGTGTTTGCAATGGTGAGAGCTCACGTTGCTGCATTAGGAGGAAATGCTGTCGTCTCCTATATAATGAAGCAGTGTGTCTTCATGGAGAATCCAAATAAAAACCAGGTGAGATACAGTTAGAAATCTCTGATTTAGGGAAAACCCGAGAATTTCCCTCATGGCTAGCCACTCACCTCCATCCCCCTCCCAGAAGAAAAACGCTCTTCAGAGTTCTTTGATCCTAGATGCTAAAAACAGTTTAGTGAGGTTATTAATAATCATGGTCATACATAGCTTAAGTGCTGTTCTCACATCTCAGGAGATAAGTTATTCTTAGCCATTTTTGGAACTTCTGCTCCTGAGTTACTATTTCCACTGTCATCTTGGTGGATGTTTGGAGTACAGTGATGTCTGACTGCAGAGAGCTAAATGTACAGGTTAGTTTATACTGTGGTGCTATCCAGTTTTAACTGCCATGCAGTGCAGAGTATATCATAATGGTGCCAGACTACTTATTTATTTCTGTTAAATAATAATCCGTTCATGAGAAATAGAAAAGGCCTTATTTGGTTAAATTTTAGAATAAAGTTCTTTTATCAGTTTTGAATTAAGATAACTCACTTAAAATTGGAGAAGGTTTCTTTAAAAAGTAAATGACTATATGAGTCATATGAGCTGTGATAAAGGCAGTGCTTCTCAACCTGCTCCTCTTGGCATACATCAAAAATCATATTATTTTACATGCAGTGGTAAATGGATGAAATTGCTTATGGCTGTTGGTGATTGCTCCTTGTTTCTGGCCCAGAGGACAGCCCTGAGATCAGAGGGGACCATTTAAAGTGCTTTCAGCTGTATTTTGAAGTCATTAGTTTTTAATTAGTTTTTTCAGAAGGGTGCTTCATTTACTTAATTTTTAAGCTTGTCTCAACAATTTATATACTTTCGTTATTCAGAGTTCATCATATTTCATTAACAGATATTGAAGAAAAATAGTGAAGTCATGAGACTGGAAGACTATGTTCTGATAAATTTCAGAAATAGCTAAGAAAAGTTAGAGGGGAGAGAAGGCAGGGGACCTATCAAACATTCTAGGAAAGTTTTTGGTGGATAGCTGGCACATATTTAGGGCTCAGTGAAATTTCTTAAGTTGTAGATTCAGGACCAGCGTATTGATCATATTTGGAGCCGAGGAGATTGTATAGATGGGCAAAAAGGGTACATAGTGAAGCAGAAAGAGCTAGAAAGGAAGTTAGAGAGGTAGAAATGTCAGAAGAGGCTAAGAACTACCTCAAGACAGATCATCTGTGAGGAGATATAAAGAAACCAGAGAAGGGACACCCTGATTAGATTAATAATTTGTTGAAACAATTTTATATAATTTGATACAATCTGGTCACAAAGAAAGCATCTATCAGATCTTGAAAATAAACCCTGTTCAACTGAGCATTTCTTTGCAGTAATTTTATTTAGTGTGATAGGATTTCCATAGTCCTATTGAAAAAGTCCTTTCTTGCTTAATTATTTTGTATTTGAGATTGAGATTTGTAGTTTTAGGGTTTTCCTGGTGTTAGATTAGTATGATGTGTTCACTAAGTTATCACTTTGATAAGTGCTTCAAAATCAACTTATCCAAAACAGAATCTCTCTCTGTGCCTTAGTCCTCATCTATAATATTGGGATAGAAATTGGGGAAACATGTAATATGCTTAAGTGCCTGGTGGATAGTAAATACCATAAAAGTTGTTACTATTTATTTAAATTTACAAAGTCTTCAGTGAGTTACATAATAAAACTTAAGGTTCTTAGTATGTCATACAGGGTCTTCCACAATTTGTCTTCTTTGGACGTTTTTAGACTTATGTTTTACCTTTTACCTCTCCCCAGTGTCCTTACCCTATGTATTTATTTATATAGGTTTCCACCAAATGAACTGTGCTTTTTTGCATTTCTAGCATTTTGTAACATGTTGGTATTATTAATTCCCTTCTGTAGGTGAGAAAACTGAGGCTTGCAGAATTTCAGTGCTCAGTACGGGCTCTAAATAGAAAAGCTAGAGTATACTCCCAGTTCTTTGGTTCCAAATGCTATGGGCCTTCCCACTGCCAGTCTTCCTGAATAATAACTGTTAATTACTGCTTGCCACTTTTGTGCACATATCATGTTGGGTGCTATACTTTATGCCATTTAGCTTTTATTCACTTTTAATTTATTTTGATATCTTTCATACCCTTAAAAAAATATGGAGAGTTGTCTACAAATTTTTTTTTAATATTTTTTTAGTTGTTGATGGATCTTTGTTTTATTCAATTATTATTTATATGTGGTGCTGAGGATCGAACCCAGTGCCTCACACATGCTAGGCAAGCGCTCTACCACTGAGCTATAGCCCCAGCCCCCTAACAAATATGTTTAACCTAACAGCTTCAGAAATAAATATTAAAAAAATGATGAGAACCTATATGGACCTATTCCTTCTTCCTACCAAGTGGACCATTCTTATTTTGTTGTCATTTCTATGAGGCTTTTATATTTTAAAAGTTACCTATGTATGAAACTATAGTCTCATTTTGTTTTAAAATGTTTTAGTGTATTTTTTAAATAGGTAATACGTAATTCAAAATTCAGAAGGAGTATTAAAAGGATATAAAAAGAAAAGTTTCTCCCTGGCCTGTATCCCAGCCAGTTTCTTCCCATGTACAACCAAAGTTGTTAGTGTTTTTTGTAGAACTATAGAACTTAGTTGTTAGTGTTTTTTGTAGAACTTCTAGAACTATAGCACTTCAGAGCATGTAACATGAGAGATTTTAAATACATTCAAGTAAAGATACACCCCTTTGTCACAGCTTGTTCTTTTAGCTAATTTTTTTAGGTGATTGTTCCATTTGAGGGCAAAAGGATTGTCCTCATTGTTTATAACAGCCACATAATGCTCCATGGGATGGATCAACCAGAATTCCTTTAACTAGTTCCCCTCTAATGAACCTTTAGGTTGTTTCTAATAAATGTTATGCTAATACATACAGCACTATGAGAACAAATATGAAACATAAGTGATTAGCATAGGTCTGAGTATATCTGTAGGAAAAATTCCTTAAAATGAAATTGCTAGGTCAAAGCATAGGCCTTTGTAGTTTTTTTTAGATGCTGCAGAAGTTTTCCTACTTTGAGAAATTTTGCACATTCTATTTATTTTCCTTAATTCATCATGACATATATGAGCTCTATGCATGTTCATAGAATTTCTAGTTCATTTAAATATTTCATAATTTATTTAGGCTGTTTTCTATGTTTTTTATTATAAACACACGACAGTGAAAGTCATATACTAATTTTTTTCACATACATATCCAAGATTTTTCTCTAGGGCATGAAAAAAGACATATATATATATATATATATATAGTATATGTATTTTATATACACATACATAGATGAGAGTGAGATTGGCAGATCACAAAGTGTCTACTTTTTTTGCTTCATATCACCAACTTACTTTCTGAAGTGGTTGCACATCCCCCACCCACCAGAAATGTTAGGTGTGTTTATATTGCCCCATGTCTTTGCCAACAGTTGGTAATATTGAACCTCTACTTTTTTTTTTTTTTTTAGCCAATATATGTATCTTGAATATTTTTTCAAATGTTTCTAGGCTTTTTGAATTTATTTTCCTGTGAATTGTCCTCTCATTCTTTTATTATTTGTCTGTTGAATTAGTTGTTTTTCCTAGTGATTTATAAGCCTGTGCTTTTTTTGCTGTACAATACTATCCATGTATAACAGAAGCATATGAGAGTATTGTTAAGTGTGATTGAACCTGTCTTGTTTGTTGTTCTTATAGGCACAGTGTCTTATAAACGTAAGTGGTGATGCAGTGATTTTTGTTCGTGAATCAGACTTAGAAATGGTATCAGCTCAGCAACCTACTGCCAACTGCCAGCCATTATGTACTGGAGGAGAAGTTACAACCTGAAGAAAATAGGAAAGAAAAAGCTCACCTCAGTGAGATTCGTCTATCTCCATTGTTTTATCATTATCATCATAGACAAAAAGAAATTAATTTAAGATAGTCAAGAAAGAATTGATACATTATGCATAGATTTTGTCTGGAATCTGTTGGAGGAATGAGAATTTCTAATCTTGACGTTTTGTTTCCCTAGTCTAGATGGACAGGACCCATGAAATCTTCCGCCTACAATAAGTTAAATTTCTAAGTGAACTATAGCAAAGATGAAAGTTATTTGTAATTTATGTTGATTTTAATCAAATCATAATTTAAAAATGAAATGGGAGGATTATCAGGAAACTAGTATAGCTACCTTATATAATTTAGAAAAACTAAGCAAGAAATTCACAGATTGTTAATGAATAAATAATAGATTTGAGAAATGTGGGGAAAATGAAGACAAGTTTTCAAGAAACAACAGTGTGGGTTTCTTAATGTGTTTTATTTTGGTGAGGAATTTGGTAATAACTCTCAGAGGGGAAGTGCTTTCAGCCATCTTTTAGAAAGAAGTTAAAATTCTGCAACTTGAATCTGAAATACCTCTAACTACTGTAAAAGAAAGTAATTTATTAAAACTGATATCTTTTCATTGAAAAGTTTTAATATCTCCAAGGAGGGAGGAAAAATTTGTAATATAATTTCATAACTGGCCACATTTGAGTTAGTGTTTCATTTGTCTGGAAGAGGCTTGGCTTCAGGTGGGAAGAAAACATTTGTGAATTTTATTGAAGTAGTAAAAATATAGTTGATCTAGTAGGAACATAAAAATTATTTTCCAGTAAAATAATATTGCACTCCTACCAAATATACAGAATTTTAGTAGTATCTTAGAAATTTTTGATAATGAGTTAGAATGTATTTGGCAAAAAATTTGGAAATGTAAATTGAAGTAAACATGCTGCAAAATGTTGAATGTATACATAGAAAAACTTTTTTGTCAATGCCAAATGCCCATTGTAAATGAATCTTAGATATTATATTTCTCCTTTGCACAATACGATTTCTTTATAAAACTCTTGATTTTGTTTGCAACAAGATGCTCTAAGGATTAGTCATTTCCTTGTTATCACAGGTGTCAATATTTTTCTGTATTTTGTTTATAATTTTATTTTTTAAATAAAAAATTTATAAAGATAAACTGAAATGTTCCTAAATCTCTTTTTTGCCTTTTGGTTATAGTGTTGTCAGTTTTCTGAATCACATAACCATCTTATTTTCATTTATTCCTTCCATCAACAAACATCTGTTGTGCACCTGGTCTTAATTTTGGAGGGGTGGGTTTGTAATTGTGACCCTTTCACCATCTGAGTAGGTTGGCATTCACTCAACAACTGTGTACTGAAAGCCTACTAGATTTCAGGGCATAGTTTTAGGTGGTGAACAAAAGTTAAGTTCATGCTTTCATAGAACTCCAAATTTGGCTGCAAAACCAAATAATTTGTAAAATGTGTTATATTAAGCAATTAGTAATGTTTATTGAATGCTTACTATATGCAAGCTAGTCTAATTTTTTTTTGTATTAACCCTTTTAGTCTTTATAGAAGCTTTGCTCTTAACTCCATGTTGTAGTTGAGGAAGTTGAGTAGTTTGTGTGTTTCCCAAAGACAATGATGAATAGTGGAGCCAAGATTCAAGTACAGGCAGTCTGGCTCTAAAACCTACACTCGGTGAGAAATGTGAGTGCAGCCTGGAATGAAGGTGGCTTTCCAGAAGAGTTGAGAGAGGTTCAGTCCAGAAACAGTTCACAGGAAACAGTTGACTCTGGTCACAATTTCATCCATCCATCCATTTGTTATCCAGTAGCTATTTTATAATAGCCTCGTATATTCCAGAGTCCTCTCTAGTCAAAGGAAAAATAATGCAGCTGTTTCTAATTGAGTGCTTATTTTGTGTCATGTCCTGTACACACAAATAATTACTAATATTTAAAGGAAACCATGAAAGAAACAGTGATATCTCCATTTTAGTGTGAACAATTTGCTGTTCATCAGAGACCCAGACCATTTCTGTCAAAGCTGGAATTTCTTAGGCTTGCAGCCTGGCCACTTACACTTGCACCTGGGCATTATTGTGGGCTGCCTTTGAGGTATAATTGATCATACCAACATTGGGTCTTTCCAGAAAGACTGAATGTTACCTATGCTCCACAAACTGCTATGTGGAACCCACTAGAAACAATCATCTGAAATGAACATGTTCTTACTTAGTCTTTTGGAAATACTGAGGCCAGTGTTGGATTGCAGTGTTGGACTATTGGCAAAAGTTTATTTATTTTTTTAATGCATACACTTTCTTGATGAAAGTGTTCCATAAATCAACTATATGGCTGAATCTATTAAAATGTCAAGCTTCAAACTATACTTTTAAAATAGATGAGTTTTACTGAATGTAAGCTATAGCTCACTTAGAGATGTTTTAAACATCTGAGGCTACATACTAGGTTATTAACAGCAATGGGGAGATATATGATATATTAGAAAGCTAGATAAAAGGTAAAACAACACCTTAAAATTGTGTGTGTGATCCCATTTATGCATTTATGTGTTTTTAAATGGAGTGGTTTTATTTTTTACCTTTTACCTAATTTTGTCTTGACCATCACATCTCTCCCAGCCCCTCCATGTGAAGTATAACTTACATTTAGTAAAACTCACCCATTTTAAGGGCATAAATTGAGGCTTGACAAATAGATTTAGCTGTATAGCTGAGATACACAACACTTCCATCATCAAGAAACTTCTTGATCAGGCATTGGTGGTGTATTCTTGTCCCAGCTACTCAGGAGACTGAGAAAGGAGGATTCCTTGAAACTGCAAGTTTGAGACCAGCCTGGGTAACAGCGAGATGCCAGTTTTTAAAGGAGGAAGTTCCCTGTTGTCCCTTTGCAGTCAGTCTACTACCCCTTCCATGTAAATGGATTCTTGCACTTAGCAATTTCCAGTTCATGCTTTTGAAGTGCACTCATGCATGCACATTTTTGGCCAGTATGAATAGACTATTTTTCAATTGAATTTTACACTTTGCTGTGAAAATTGAAATTTTTGTTTTGTGGGGTTGATTTTTGTCTCCATATATCTGTCATATGTTTGAAAAAAATTTCGTCTTACTTTGTTGTCTATCCACACAGTTCATGGTAACCCTTACCATATCCATTCTTGAATTTCAGTATGAATAATGTGATTATCTTTTTTTTTTTTTTTTTAGGTCCCCTTAGTTAAGATGACTTTCCTTCTCCTCTTGATTTTTTGGACCATCTTGAAAGTTCATCAAGTTTAACACATCCTGAATTGTTCTCATCTCAGTGGTCCAGCACTAAATTAGCTATCCTTTACTATTCTTTTTCTCCCCCAACATCACCTCCCCATAAGTGTCATCACCCTCTTAGTAGTTTTAGTTTGGATCAGAAGATCCAAAGCCTATCCTTTTCCCACCATACTGCCCTGCCTCATGGCATTCTGTTTTATACTAAGTTCTTTTTTTTAAAAATCAATACAAGGAGTACATTTTAATGACAAAAATATAGTATAGTAAATTCATAAACCAGTAAGTTATTTATTATCATCATTAAGTACTACTATGCATAATTGTATGTTCTATATTTTTATACAACAGCCAGTGCAGTAGGTTTGTTTACCCCATCATCACAAATATATTGTTCTATGACATTAGAATGGCTAAAATGCCATGATTAGATGATTGGAATTTTCTAGCTCCATGCCAATCTTATGGGATCTACCACCCTGTAAGTAGTTTGTCATTGACAAATGTTATGCCTGCACATGGCCATATTTACAAATGCTTACAGAAAATCTGATCCAAGCTCTGGACTGTTTTCCTAAAAGAAAAATAAGCATACACATGAAACTTAGCCTTTACTTCAGGAGGTTATTGAAACTACTTCATTCACCCCAAGTTGAATAAGGAAATGGACTAAAGAAAATAGTAATATAGAGCAATTTTTTTTTTTTTTTTTTTACCAGGGATTGAACTCAGGGGTACTTGACCACTGAGCCACATCCCCAGCCCTGTTTTGTTTTATGTAGAGACAGGGTCTCACTGAGTTGTTTAGCGCCTCACTGTTGCTGAGGCTGGCTTTGAACTCAGGATTCTCCTGTCTCAGCCTCCCAAAGTGCTAGGATTACAGGCATGTGCCACTGCACCCAGCTCCTATTTTGTGTTTTTAGAGACAGGGTCTCACTGAGTTGCTTAGCACCTCGTCGTTGCTGAGGCTGGCTTTGAACTCACAATTCTCCTGTCTCTGCCTCCTAAAGTGCTAGAATTACAAGTGTGTGCCACTGTTCCTGGTGAGGGCAAATTTTTACCCTAAAAAGTTTGGCTTTTTTTTTTCTGATAGGAAAGCCAAGGCATTTTGGAGACTACATGAATATATGTGTGTGTGTGTGTGTGTATAAAATATATATTAAAATTATATATTTAAAAAAAAAATTTAATTGACAAAATTATATATAAGGTGTACAACATGTTCTGAAATATGTATACATTACTGAATGGCTAAATAGAGCCAATTAACATGCATTACCTCACATATTTTCTTTTTAGTGAAATTACTTAAAATCTATTTCAGTTATTTTCAAGAATATAACTTATTGATACTAATTATAGTCACCGGGTGCATAATAGATTTCTTGAAGTTATTTCTCCTAATTGAAATTTTGTATCCTGTGACTAATATCTCTCCAACCCCACACTCTACTCTCCTATGAGCTCAACTTTTTTAGATTCCACATATAAATGAGATCATGCAGTGTTTGTCTTTTTTGTGCCTGGTTTATTTCATATAATGTCCTGTCCTCCAGGTTTATCCAGGCTGTCACAAATGAGAGATTTCCTTCTTTCAATAAGGCCTAGTGGTTGTGTCTCATTATGTATATAGACTGTATTCTTCATCCGTTCATGGGTTGATGGACCCTTTAGTTGATTCCATATCTTGGTTATTGTGAATAACATGGAATGAACATGGGAATACAGATCTCTCTTCAACATATTGGTTTCTTCTCTTTTGGATATATACCCAGTAGTGGGATTACTGGATCATATGGTAGTTCTATTTTTAACTTTTAAAGAAAGCTCCATAGTGTTCTTCATAATGGCAATAATAATTTATATTCCTACTAACAGTGGAAGGCTTTCCTTTTCTCCACATACTCTTCAACACAGCCTATATTTTAAAGGCAAAATATGAAAAACAAAATGATTCCTCTGTTCTTTGAAGTAAGAGTTTTAGGTCTGTAGGAATCAATTAAAATAAGCATTTTTTCAATGGAGTTTAAGAGATAATATTTTAAATATTAAAAAACCTGAAAGTATCTATGGTAGGCAGAATAATGGGTCCCTCAAAATCTTCTCATCCTATTCCCCTGTGCATGATATGACAAAATGCACTGTGGATGTGATCAAGGTTGAGGACCTTGAGTTGGGAATATTATGGTTTATTTGGGAGGGTCCTAGAGTCACATCAATCTTGAAAAGTAAGGTAGAAGAGGAAGTCAGAAAGAGAAAGAGTCTGTGTTAGGAGGACTCAACCTACCATTGCTGGCTTTGAAGAAAGAAGAAGGAAGCTACAAGCCAAGAATTATAAATTATTATAAGCATTATGGAGAAAAATATGGAGCTTTCCCAAAAAATTAAAAATAGAACTGCCATGTGATCCAGTAATCCCACTAATGGATATACATCCAAAAGAGAAGAAACGAATATATTGAAGAGACATCTACATTCCCATGTTCATTCCAGTGTTATTCAGAATAACCAAGAATGAAATCAACTAAAGAGTCCATCAACCAATAAAAGCTAACCATATGGGTGCCTCTAGATGTGGAAATGGCCCTCGCTGACAGCTGGAAAGGAAACAGGGATCTCAATTTTACACTGTAAGGAATTGAATTTTGCAAAGAAAGTGAATGAGCCAGGAAATGGATTCTTCCCTGCAGTCTCCAGAAAGGAACACCCTCCTACACAATGACTTGATTTTAGTCTGGCACACCCATGTTAGTTCCAACCTACTGCAATAATAAAATTGTGTTATTTAAGCCACCAAGGTTGTGGTAATTACGGCAGCAGTAAAAAAATAATAAAAATTCTTATAAATGTGGAAGTATGAAGATACATAAAGTAAAACATTACCATAGAGTCGTGCTTTTGTGGAAACATTTAGTAGGAAATGCTTCATAAATGCAGAATATAATTAAAGTAATGTCTCATATTTTTCCAAATTTTTTTGTATATCTACCTAATTAGCATAAGTTCAGCATCTCCCACCTTTGAGCTTGACTCAACTTATGAAATTTTCCAAGAACTCCAAAGGCTCACTGTCACTCTCAAAGGGTTAAATCCAGCCCCTGTACCTCCTTGGTTCACTGTTTCCTTTGCTTTTCACTATCCTGTGATGTCCTGTTGGAGTGGTCTCCACATAGCACTGAGAAGATGCTGCACTCTTCATGCAGGGGTGATGCCCTTCTAGCCAAGACTCCTACACAGGCTTCAAGGATGCTTTAGGCCATAGATTCCTACTTCCTTTTTTTTTTTTTTTAATTTTTTTTAGTTGTAGATGGACACAATGTCTTTATTTTTATTGCTTTGTATGTGGTGCTGAGGATCGAACCCAGGGCCCCACGCACGCGAAGCAAGCGCTCTACCTCTGAGCTACAGTCCCAGCCCCGATTCCTACTTCTTCCAAGGAAGCATGCCCCAGTTCAATTTCTACTGCTCTAGGCTGTCTTACTTTTTGATCATGGCTGCCTCCAAAGGGCCAGGAAACCCAAGGAGGTCCATCTTATATCTGGTTCTGGAATCTGCCATATCTTAGCCACATCCTTGGTGCTTGCAGGAAACTTTACCCCTACTCTCCAGAGGGAGCCACGTGAGGGGATGCCAAGGGAACTTAAGAATGTCAAGATGATCTTCTGGTAGTAGCCATAGGGCTTGCTGGTATCCTTCACTAAACTTCATCTGTTCATGTCATTACATTTTGCAAAGGTCATGATATGGTAAAAATTCATTAACCTTTTAAGTATTTAATTTCATATGTCTTTGACTTCTATTTTAACAAATCTTTCCTTATTACAAAGACAGAAATTGTTGGGATTTATGGAAATATAGCTTACATACCAAAATTTTTACTTTTTTTGAATATAAAATTCTATGAATTTTGAAAGATACTTGTTCATCCGTCACCATAAGCAGATGGTGCCAAACCATCTGTATATTAGGAAAGCACCAATTCTACATTCTTTGAAATTACTGGAATTTTGTTCTCAGGCTTATGACTTGCAACCAAAAACTTTGTGCAAAAGAAGCAAAGATTAAGTTCACTTTTGGGAGAAGGAGGCAATACACACTGGTAACACAGGAGATCAGATAGACAAAAGAAGCCATCTAATACACTATACAGATTGCAATATTCAAAAGTGTTTTCAACAAAATGTTTTTTAAACCAAGAACAAAAATATTAAGCAATGATTACAGTAGACAAATCTTATACAGTTCCAAAAGCACTTGTTTTTCAAATCATTGAACATAAAATGGAAAAAATGTATATGCCAGTGATATCTAACTACTGTAAATTTATCATTATTAAAGTTGCTTATATGTTTCACAGTATAAAAATTGCCAGACAAATAAAAATCTTGAAAATTGCCTGATGAAAAATAAAATAATCAGTGGCTTTTAATGGCTTCTACCAGTTATTAATGCTACAAAAGACAACAATCTTACCTGAACAGGTGATAAAACCAGGCTCAATCAAACCATTACCAAATTGAACCCATCCACAGAAATATAATATCCACCTACATATTTTCCATCAAAGGCTTTTGTTTTAATTTTTGGATCTTTGAGGTGCATTTGTTCACAATATGTTACAAATATTTGTGTGTGTGTTTTTCAACATTATTTCCTGTTTGCTGGGCATTGTTCTAAAGCTAGTTTAAGATGATGAGGACACAGAATCCAGTGCCCACATGATGATGCACTCACTGGGTAGAAATGACGGGAGGAGGTATTCAGTTCTACTATAGAAGATTCACGTAGATCATTCGCCATCAGTTCTACCCACTTCTAACTCTTCATTTTCATTCTGTTCTTCATCACTGTCAAAATCACTTACTATAGGTTTGGGTTTTCCTCAATTTGGCCTTTTCTTGCCTTTTCCATTGTTCAGAGTTCTCTCACTTTTTAAAATTGTGTTTTTAATTTTTTCCCATATTTTTCTTGGTGCATTAGAGTTGTACATAATTTTGGGATTTGTTGTTACATATTCACACATGCACAAAATTTAACAATGTAATTTGGCCATTATCCTTCCCCAGTATTTCTCCTTTCCCTCTCCTCCTCCCTGTCCCAGTCTCCTTTCTCTATTCTACTGATCTCCCTTCAATTTTCCCTTTCTCATCTTGTTAATTGAGCTTTCACCTTAACAGACTTTGCCTCAGACTTTGATTCCTCTTAAGCTTCCTCCTCTTCATGGCTCTCCTCCTCACACTCTTCCTCTTTGGCAATTTTCTGCAGAGCACTCTTACGATGGAGTCTCCATCCATCTGGGGTCCCTCCAACTTGAAGGGCTGGGTCGTGCAGAGAAGCATAACCTCTTTCTCCAGGTCTCCCAGACTCTGGGATTTAAGATTATGAACTCTTTCCTTTATTTTTTTTTAAAATCCACTGACTACCTAATTAATTCATAATATTATGATAACTTTTTCCTGGAAGGTTACTGAATGAAGACCTCACTGAGCTGTGGCCCTGAACCATCTTTGTAGTTTATCACAGTATCTATGATAGTGTTCATCTGCCTTGCCATTTTTTGTTTTTGCTGTTGTAGAGGAGGCTTTGGTGATAGATTCTCAGCTAGAGGGCAGCCTCTTCTCTTCTTAGCTTTTTCCATGTCTTCCTTTGCAGGATCTTTATCCACATTTCTTCATTTTTTTTCCCTTAAGCCATACTTCCTCTTCCATTTCTTCCAAATTGATGTCTTCCATGACCTTTAAAGCAGTTCACATCCTCTTCCCTCCAGGTTTCCTTGCTCGGGGTCACATTTCCTTTTTGTGGTTCATGCTTTTTGTGTTCTACCTAATTTGCCTCATGCAGAATGACAAAGATTATCTGGAAGTTAGAGTTTTGGGCTTCACATTTAGGTGTCTGATCACTTCAAGTTAGCTTGTATATGGTGTGAGGTGTGGTCAACATTTGTTTATTTATTTGTTTATGCATATGGATGTCTAATTACTCCAGCACAATTTAGTGAAAAGACTAATTTTTCTATATTGAACTAAACTGGCATTTTGTTGAACATTGTTTGACCACATATTTCTGGACTCTGCTGTGTATTCCATTACTCTACTTATCTGTGCTGTTTTAAATACCACACAATCTTGATTCCTGTAAACTTTTCTAGAGACTCTGGCAATCAAGGAGTGTGAATTCCCAAACTTGGTACATGTTTTTTAAAAAAATTCTTTATGAAGCTATTCTTAGAGTTTCTCTGTTTTCTTTTTCTTATGTGAATTTTAGAATAGGCTTTTAAATTTTTATTTTAAACATCCCTCCTGGTATTTTTAATTGAGCTTGTATGGAATCTATAGACCAATTTAAAGATCACTGACAGCTTAATAATATTAAGTTTTTCAATTCACATACATGATATTTCTCTTTATTTATGTAGATTGTGTTTATTTCTCTCATTAATGTTTTTTTTTTGTTTTTAGTACATAAGTCTTGTACATTTTTGTTATTGTTGTTTAATACCTATTCCAGATTTTCTGGAAAACCCTGTTGAAAATGGTACTGTTTTTGTTTTAATTTTAACTTTCAGTTGTTCATTTTTAGTATATATACATGACTATTTTATACTGATCTTATATCTTGTATTTGTTTATTAGTTTTAGTAACTCTTTTTTTGTAGAATCACTACAGTTTTTGTGTAGATAATCATTGTCATGATTGTGGATATGGACATTTATTTCTTCCTTTCCAATCTGGATGATTTTACTTATTTTTCCTTGTTTCTTATTAAATTGGCCTTATTAATAATTACATTATTAAATTATTAGATAAAATGCATAATGGTAAGAGTGTACATCATAGCATTTTCCAGATCTTAGGGGGAAGATATTCAGTTTTTCACAATTAAGAATGTTGTTTTCTGTGAGTTTTTCCAAGATGCCCTTTGAATTTTGTCATACGTTGCTTTGCATCTTTTGAGATGTTCATATGGACTTTCTTCTTTGATATGGAGAATTACACATTGACTTTTAAGCCCTGAACCAATTGTGCCCTCTTTTACTCTATGGAAGAATTTATCCATAATTGATATTATTTGATCCACAAATATGTGATAGCATTTGCCAGTAAAGACTTCTAGGGCTTAAAGATCTTATATACTGGAAGATTTTTAACTAGAGTTAATTTCGTTAATAGATATAAAGCTATTCAAGTTATTTTCTTTTTGTATAAACTTTGATAGTTTGTGTTTTTCAAGGAATTTGTCCATTTTATCTAAATTGCTGAATTTGTTGGTAGAGAGCTATTCATAATACTTGCTTACATTTTTAGTATCTACAGGGTATATCCTCTATTATTTCTGATATTGGTAATTTGAGTCTTCTCTCTTCCTATCTCAATCAGTTTAGCTAGAAGTTAATTTCACCTGTTGATCTTTTCAAAGAACCAGCTTTTGATTTTATTTTTTTCTGTATTTTTTGTTTTAGGTTTTAATTATTTATACACTTATCTTTATTATTTTCTTTCTTATGCTTTTAATTTAGTTGCTCTTAGTTTTCTAGTTTAAGGCAGAAGCTTAGATTGTAGATTGGAGATATTTTTCCTTTTCCAATGTAAGCACTTAAAGTGATACACTCCCCTCTATGCTCTACTTTAACTAGATCCACAAATATTGATATCATGTTTAAGTCTATTCATTTCAAACTATTTCATAATTTCCCTCTTCTCATTTGACACATGAGTTATTTGAAAGGACCTCATTCAATTTCCAAATATTTAGGAATTTTCCTGCTATATTTCTGTTGTTGAGTTTTAGCTTCATTTTTTTTCAGATAACATACCTTGCCCCTTTCTTCTTTTCTCTATTTCTTTTTTACTCCCTTTTAAGTTATTTATTCATTTTTGAAATGGTTTCTCACTTGTATTGCCCAGGCTGCACTCAAACTCGTGGACTTAAGCAGCTCACCTGCTTTAGCCTCCTGAGTCCCTGAAACTATAGGCGTGCATCACCATGCTGGCAAAAGAAAATATGCTTTTTATGATTTCAACTCTTAAAATTTTTTGACATTTTTTTCCCAGTACTGCAGATTGAACCCAGGACCTCGTGTATGCAAGTAGAGTGGTAGGTAAACACTCTGCCACTGAGCAATGCCCCAGCCTGAGACTTATGTTATTTATTTATTTAATTTTGGTACCAGGGATTGAACCCAGGGGCGCTTAACCACTAAGCCATATCCCCAGCCCTTTTTTGTAGTTTATTTAGAGATAAGGTCTTACTGAGTTGCTTAGGGCCTCACTAAATTACTGAGGCTGGCTTTGAACTTGTGATCCTTCTGCCTCAGCTTCCTGAGCCGCTGGAATTACAGGTATGCACCGCTGCACGGGCCCTGCAACTTATTTTATGGCCCCAAAATATGAGCTATTATAGTAGATTTTCTATATGCACTTGGAAAAAATTCTCAGAGCTCCTTTTGCTGGATGGCATTTTCTACAAATAGTAATTAGGTCATATTGTTGATGGTACTATTTAAGACTTCTATATCCTTACTAATTTTATCTCTACTTGTTCTATTGATTACTTACAGAGGATTGTCAAAGCCTTAAGAATACTGGTGGATTTTTCAATTTTCAGTTCTGGTTTTTTGTTGTTTTTTTTTTTGCTTCATTTATTTTGAACCTCTGTTGTTACATACATATACATTTAGGATTATATCTTATTGGTGAATTCAGCCTTTTATCATTTTAGAGTGTCCCTCTTTATTTTGTTGCTGAGGTTCTAAAATAAAACAACAAAGAAGTTTGCTGCATTGATCAACTCATCCTTTCATGAAAGATTTCTCTGTGGCACATAATATTTCTTGATAGCATTTTATCCATGGTAGAACTTCTTCCAAAATTGGAATCGATCACCTCAAATATTGCCACTGCTTTATCAACTAAGTTTATGTAATATTACAAATCACTTGTTGTCATTTCAACAATGTTCACAGCATTTTTACTAGAAGTAGATTCCATCTCAAGAAACAACTTTTCTTTCCAGTTGTAACAAGAGATTCCTCATCTGTGAAAATGTTCTGAGACTGCCACGATTCAGTCACATGTGCAGGTTCCACTTCTAATTCTAGTTTTGTTTTTTTTTTTTCTCCACATATGCAATTACTTCCTCCACTGTAGTCCCTCTGAAGAACCCCTCAAAGTCATCCATGAAGGTTGGAATCCACTGCGTCCAAACCTCTGTTAATGTTGATATTTGGACCTCCTTCCTCGAATCACAAATGTTCTTGATGGCATCTGGAATGCCATCAAGATGGCATTCTTCAGAAGGTTTTCAATTTACTTTGCGCAGATACATCAGAGGAACCACTATCTATGGCAGTTATAGTCTTATGAAATTTATTTCTTCAAGAATGAGATTTGAAAGTCAAAAATTATTCTTTGATCCATGGGCTGCTGCATGGATATTGTAATAGCAGGCATGAAAACAACATTAATCTCATTTACACTGCCAACAGAGCTCTTGGGTGACCATATGCATTGAAATGAGCAGTAATATGTTGAAAAAAATCTTTTTTCCCCCCTGGGTAGTAAGTCTCAACATGGGCTTAAAGTATTCAGTAAATCATGTTGTAAAGACATGTGCTGCCATCAAAGCTTGGTTATATAGCGCACAGGCAGAGTAGAGTTAATATAAATCTTAAGGGCCCTAGGATTTTTGGAATGGACAATGAGCATTGACTTCAACTTAAAGGTACAAACTGCATTAGCTCCTAAGAAGATACTCAGTCTATCCTTTGAAGATTTGAAGTCAGGATTGACTTCTACTTTCTTCGTCTGAATGTCCCATGAGACTCTTTTCTTCCAGTAGAAGGCTGTATACACTGAAGATCTGTTGTTTAGGGCAGCTGCTTTCATCAATTACATTAGCTAGATTCTCTGATTAGCTTGCTGCAGCTTCTACCTCAGTGCTTGAACCCTTGCTGTCTCACCTCGAACTTTTCATTTGGAATTGACTTTTTTAATTAGTGCATGATAATTTTAAATAATAGTGGGTCTCACTGTGGCATATTTGTTTATGCACATAGCCTACTTTGATTAATTTCACTCCAAAATACCCACTCTTGGCCTCCCCTCGTCCATTCTACCTCTACCTTATTGGTTTCCTTTCTATTTTCATAAGAACCCTCCTTTTTTAAGAAACTTTTTTCTTTCTAGCTTCCACATATAAGAGGAAGCATGCCTCTTAACTTTCTGAGTCTGGCTTATTTCACTTAATATAATATTCTCTAGCTCTATGTATTTTCCTGACATAATTTCTTTCTTCCTTTTTTTTTGCACTGGGGAGTGAACTAACTTGGGGTGTTTTATTACAGTCTTTTTAAAATTTTTTATTTTGAGACAGGGTCTTGCTGAGTTGCTGAGGGCCTTGCTTATTTGCTGAGGCCTCAAAATTGTGATCTTTTTGCCTCAGCCTCCTCAGTCACTGGGATTATAAGTGTGTGCCACCACACCTGGCAATTTATTTCTTCTTTATGCTGATTAAAACTCATTGTGTATATATATCACATTTTTCTTTATCCATTTGTCTGTTGAAGAATACCTATACTGGTTCTATAACTTGGCTATTGTGAATTGTGCTGCTATAAACTTGGGTATGTATGTATCCCTGTATTATACTGACTTGTCTTCTCTTGGGTAGACACTGGGGAGTGGTAGAGCTGGGTCATATGGTGGTCCTATTCTTCCATGCTCTTTTCTGTAGTGGCTGTACTAATTTACATTTCCACCAATAGTGTGCGATCATTCCTTTTTCTCTACATCTTTGCTAGCTTTTATTCTTGATGATTGCTCTTCTAACTGGGATGAAATAAAATCTCAGTATAGTTTTGATTTGCACTTCCATGATGGCTAGAGATATTGAACATGTTCTCGTACAATTGTTGGCCATTTGTATTTCTTCCTTTAAGAAGTATCTGTTTAGTTTATTTGCCCATTTATCAGATAGGTTATATGTTTGATGTCATCTTTTGAGTTCTTCATATATTCTAGATATTAATTCTCTGTAGCAAGAGTAACTAGAAAAAATTTCATATTCTCCCATTATATATGTTCTCTTTTCATGCTGCTGATATTTCCTTTCCTTTGCAGAAGCTCTTTAATTTGATGCCATTTTATTTCTTGATTCTTGGTATTATTTCCTGAACTGCAATAGTTCTATGAAGAAATTACTGTCTATCCCTATGTGTTGGTGTTTCCCTGTGTTCTCTTCTATAATTGCAAAGATTCTGGTCTTATTCCAAGGCCTTGATCCATCTCAAATTAACTTTTGTACAGGATGAGAGACCAGGATCTAGTTTCAGTCTTCACATATGAATACCCAGTTTTCCCAGCACCACTTATTAAAGAGGCTATCTTCTCTTAAGTTTAAGTTTTTCAAGAATCAGATGATTGTAACTGCGTAGATTTGTCTTTGTGTCTTCTATTTTTTTTTTTTAAACCAGGGATTAAACTCAGGGGTACTCTACCATTGAACCACATCCCCAGCCCTATTTAGAGTTTTATGTAGAGACTGGGTCTCACTTAGTTGCTTAGTGCCTTGTCGTTGATGAGGCTGGCTTGAACTTGCGATTTTCCTGTTTCAGCCTTCCAAAGTGCTGGGATTACAGGTGTGCGCCACCGTGCCTGGCTTCCTCTATTCTTTTTTTTTTTTTTTTTTAAATTTTTATTTTTATTTATTTTTCTCAAAAGTTGCATTTAAATACATGTTATCAAACATAACAGAAAAAAAACAAATTTTCAGAAGCTGTACACACTATTCACTGAAAATATTTGTTGAGGCAAATAGAAAAAAAAATTATTACAATCATAATTTTTCTAATTTTGCACAAAATTATAAGCAGATTACATTCTTCATATTAAACATCTTTATATGCACTTTCAATGAACAGTATATATATATATATATTTATATATATTTTTTATCAACCATCTTTACTATACCCATTCCCCTTTCCTGCCCCCCACCTCCCCC
>PVHX01003980.1:0-75387 GCA_004024805.1 Geosciurus inauris
GAAATATTTAATGTTAAAACAAATGAGCTATTAAGCACGAAAGGACTGTGAAGGAAAGTTAATGGATTACTAAGTAAAAGAAGTCAACCTAAAAATGCTACATACTGGGGCTGGGGTCATGGCGCAGTGGTAGCGTGCTCGCCTAGCACGCGGGAGGCACTGGGTTCGATCCTCAGCACCACATAAAAATAAAATAAAGATATTGTGTCCACCTACAACTAAAAAATAAATATTTTAAAAAAATGCTACATATTACAATTCCAATGATATGACATTTTTAAAATGTTAAAAGTTTGAAAATAGTAAAATTATCTGAGGTTAATAAGGGTTGGTGCTGGAGAAATGGAGGAATAGAGGCAGAGCATGTAGGATATTTTTTGCCCCACAAGAAAACTACTCTGTATGATACCATCATGGCAGATACTATTGTACAGATATTTTCTCTTCGTCTGGAACTTGTCTTTTTAGTTCTGCCCCAATGTGGTTTGAAGAAAAAAAATTTTAATTTTAACAAAGCCCATCTTAACAATTCTTTCTTTCATGAATTATGCCAAATGCATTAGTTGTTAACATGTTGCTTCATAATCCCACTCATTTTTTTCAGGTTTCAGCAGTCAGATTACCAATCCTGGCTCAATAGAGGTATTTGAATATTTAGAGTAGAAAATGAATAATCTATATTTCTGTTGTGATTAGCCAAGTCAAAACAAATGTAAAAGCTTTAAAATGTAAGAATATTATTGAAGAACATGTGAACTAAACATAATAAAATCTAATGAAGTTGATAAAACAGTAGGTAACATTGAACTTTTTGAATTACCAGTAAAAATTTTTAAAAGGCACCAAGTCAATTACATTTTGAATGTGGATCACTTTTCATTTAAAGGTTAATGTTTTAAAAAATGAAGTTTTAGTCTTTTAAAATTTTTATTGCAAAATAATTCATGTTCCACATAATTTTTAGAAATGTGCAAAGATTCTTCACTATATTCACGTTATGTATCCATCACCATCAAATTTCAGAATATTTTCATTACAACAAAAAGAAATACAATACTTATTGACTGAAACTCCTCTAACCTCAATCTCTGTAGTTCCTGATATCACTAATCTACTCTCTGTATAAACATTATTATGAAATAATCATAGTTCATAATAATAAATAGTCATAAAACTATTATAAACATTTTATATGAATAACATAGTACAATACATGACCTTTTGTCTAACCTCTTTCACTTAGTGTTCATCATGATGTAGAATGTATCCGTATTTCATTTCTTTTTATGACTAAATAATATTTTGTTTTGTGAATACACCATGTTTTTATTCATTCACAAACTGATAGGCATTTGAGTTGTTTCTATTTTTTGTTATTATAAATATTTTGTTATAAACATTGATGTAAGGATGTTGTATGAAAATGTTTTTATTACTTTTGAGTATAAACCTAGAAGCAGAATTGCTGAGTAATGTAAGTATATATATTTAACTTTTGAGAAATTGCCAAAATGTTTTCCAAAGAGGTATTAGAAGTTTATTTTTCCACAAGCAATATGTGAGAATTCCATTTGTTCCATATTCTCTCTCCTGCACTTACACACAAAAAATTTGCAATTGTCCAGATCTTTGAGTCTACCCATCATGGTGGGTAGCAAATAAGAACTATGTGACTTTGATTTGTACTTTTCTTATAGTCAATGATGTTGCATCTTCTCATGTGCTCATTAACAATCTGAATACAGTCATTCATGACTCAACTATGGGGATATAATCTGAGAACTTCACTATCAGGCAATTTTGTGATTGTTTAGGCATCATGGAGTATATCTACACAAATGAAGACAGCTGTGACATCATTAAGCAGCAAAAACTTATAGAACCATCACTGTTTATATGATGCATAATTAACTGAAATGTCATTTTATAGTGTATGACTTACATGCTTTAGAAAAAATGACTTTGAGTCTGACTTATCTCACTTAGATGATGTTTACCAGTTCCATTCATTTTTCCTGCAAATGACATAATTTCATTCCTTGAGGCTGAGTAAAACTCCATTGCATGTGTATGTGTTTATTTAGTTATTTACATTGGTATTTTATATTCATATCACTTTTATTATCTACTCATTTGTTGACAGACACCTAGGCTGGTTCCACAGGCTGGTTATTGTGAATTACACTCATATAAACATGAGTATTCAGCATAAACTGAACTTGTTAACTGGGGTTGGTTTTTTTTTTTTGAAGGATTTCCTAGGATTTGTTATTTAATAAGTTCATGTTATTTTCAATTAGAGATAATTTTATGATTTCCTTTTTATTCTGGGTGTTTTTCTCTTGCTTAATTTTCCTGGATAAACCTCCAATACAGTATTATTTAAAAGTGGCAAGCACAGTTATTCATTTACTCTTCCTGATTTTATGGGAAAAACTTCCAGTCTTTTACTTTTATGTATGATGTTACCATATATTTTCCACAGATGTACCTTATCAGAATTAGGAAGTTCCCTTCTATTAGTTTTTTGAGTGCTTTTATCATGAAATGGATTAGATTTTATCAAATTCTCTGAGAATTTTTAATCAACTCAGCTAAATTGTGTTGTATTTATGTTTAGACAACCTATGGATTTTTAAAGGTGGGATATTGAAATGCTATTAATTCACTGCTTAGATCTGTCAATATTTGCTTTATATTTAAGTACAAATCCTCCCATTTTTCTGTCCATAAACATGGTGTATTGTATTAGTTGATTTTCTATTTTGAAACAACTTAGCATTTATGAAGTGATTTCTATTAGGTCATGGTGTAATACTCCTTTTATATGTTACAGCATTTTGATTGCTGGTATTATGCTGAGGATTTTTGTAAATGTATTCATAAGTAATATGTGTGTAGTTTCATTGTAATATTTTTCTGACTTTGGAATAAGGATAATATTGGCTTCAGAGAATGAGTTAAGAAGTGTTTGTATCTCTTTTACTTTAAATGAGTTTATTAAGGATTGGTATTAATTATTCTTTAAACATTATACAAAGTCAGTATGAACATAGCAAAATTAATCCCACTTTTATGTATAATTATAATGCACCAGTGAACAAAATACAAGTGTAAACAAAAAGAAGGAACACCAGAATACTAGAGGAAGGGGAAGAGGTGTAGGGAGGAGGAGAGAGAAAGGGGAAGTACTGGGCAATGAATTAAAAACAATTATTTTATATATATCACAATGAACAACCCCACTATTATGCACTAATAAAAACATTTTTAAAATATATAAAGTCATCATATCTAAGCTTTCTTGTATGGGGGAGGTAGATTTTGTTTACTAGTTCATTTTCTGTTTTGTTTTGTTTGAAGTCTATACAGATCCTTTCTTGAGTTAATCTTAGGAGTTTGTATGTTTCTAAGAGCTTTTACATTCCATCTAGATTATCTCTTGTATCATTGTTAATATTGTTCAACTATAATGTTTTTGTTTCTGTTAGGTCAGTAGTAATATCACCTTTTTCATACCCAGTTTCAGTACTTGAAGTTTCTTTCTTAACTTCTTGTTAGTAGAGTTAGATTGTCAATTTTTTAAATCTGTTTTGAAGAATTCGCTTTTGCTTCGTCTGATTTTGTACTCCCTTTTTTATTTATTTTATTTCTAATTTATTGTATTCTTAATTCTGTTTGCTTGGGGTTTAGTTTTCTCTTTTTTTGTTTAGTTTTCTCTTTTTTTCCCAGTTTCTTAACATCTAAGTAGGGAGTTGATATCATTCTTTTTAAATATAGGCATTCACTGCTCCAAAATTTTTTTTCCCCTAAGCACTGATGGATGTACAAAGTTTTGGCATGTTGTGTTTTTGTTTTCGCTGCTCTTAAAATAGTTTTTAAGTTCTCTTATGATTTATTTAACCAATTTGATTATTTAAAAATAAATTTTATATAGAAATATTGATGAATTTCAAAATTTTATTGTTATTGATTTTAATTTTTTATTTTATGTTTCTGAAAATTTATCTGTTCATTTCATATTATTTTATTTATTGGCATATAATTGTTCATAATAGTTCTTCATTATTTTTATTTTGGTGACATCAGCTATAACAGCCTTTCTTTAATTTCACATTTTATTTGAATATTATTTTAACTAGTCTAGTTAATAGTTTTTCAATTTTATGTATATTTTCAAAAACTCATCTCTTGTTGTTATCAATTTTTGTATTATTTTCATATTAATTAATTAATTATTCATGCCTCTGATTTTTATTATTTCCTCTCGTGGTATTTTTGGGCATAGTTTTCTTTTTGTCATTTTTTGAGGTGTAAATTAAGGATAGTTCTTTTTTTGATATAGGTCTTCATTACTAAACCTTCCCTATTAGTGTTGTATACTGCATATCATAAATTTGCATATGTTATATTCTTATCTATGTATAGTTATTTTAATTTCTTCTTCCTCTTCCTCCTCCTCCTTCTTCCACTTTCCTCTTCTTCTTTTTTCTTCTTTTCAGTCCTGGGTATTAAAACCATGCTTACAACATGAAGACCAATGGAACAGAATACAAGACACAGAGATATATCCACATAAATACAGTTATCTCATACTAGACAAAGACATCATAAACATACATTAGAGAAAAGATAGGCTCTTCAACAAATTGTGCTGGAAAAACTGGAAGTCTATATTTAGTAGAAAGAAATCAAATACTTATCTTGCACCTTGCACAAAACTCAAAGTAGATCAAGAACTAGGCATTAGACCAGAGACCCTGAACCTATGAAATGTAGGCCCAACTTTCCATTATATTGGCTTAGGAACCAGCTGCTTCAACAAAACTCCTAAAGCACAAGAAGTAAAATCAAGAATCAATAAATGGGATGATATCAAACTCAAAATCTTCTTCACAGCAAAGGAAACCATAAAGAATATGAAGAGAGAGTCTACACAATGGGAAAAAATCTTTGCCACCTGCACCTCAGATAGAGCATCAATTTCCAGGATTTATAAAGAACTCAAAAAATTTAACATCAAAAAACCCCAAATAACCCAATTAATAAATGGGCAAAGGAACTGAATAGCACTTCACAGAAGAAATATAATGATCAACAAATATATGAAAAAATGCTCAATATCTCTAGCAATTAGAGAAATTCAAATTAAAACTACATAGAGATTCCCTCTCACTCCAATGAGAATGGCAATTGTCAAGAATACAAATAACAATACATGTTAGTAAGACTGTGGGGTGCACTCATAGATTACTGGTAGGACTAGAAATTGGTGCAACCACTCTGGAAAGTAGTATGGAGATTCTTCAGAAAATGTGGAATGGAACCACCATTTGACCTAGTTATACCACTTGGTTTATACCTAAACGACTTAAAATCACCATACTACTGTTATGCAACCACATCAATGTTTATAGCAGCTCAATTCACAATAGCTAAGCTATGGAACCAACATAGGTGCCCTTCAATAGATGAATGGATCAAGAAAATGTGGTATATATATGCAATGGAATATTACTCAGCCATAAAGAAGATGACTTCATGGCATTTGACAGTAAATGGTTGGAACTGGAGACTATCATGCTAAGTGAAATAAGCCAATCCAAAATACAAAGGCCAAATGTTCTCTCTAACATGTGGATGCTAACACATAATAAAGGTAGGGGAGGGAAGAATAGAAGTTCATTGCATTATAGAAAGGGGAATAGAAGGAAGAGAAGGGGAATGGGAATAGGAAAAACAGTGGAATAAATCAGACATAACTTTTCTATGTTCGTATATGAATACATGACCAGTGAAACTCCACATTGTGTACAACTGCAAGAATAAATTCCTAATTAGAAGAAGTTATACTCTATGTATGAACAACATGTCAAAATAAAGTCTACTGTTATGTATATCTAAAAAGAACAAATAAAAAATAAAAATATAAAACTGCACTTCACACATGCTAGGCAAGTATTCTACCATTCAGCTATACCCCCAGCCCTTGAAAATTTTTCCAATAGTCTTCTTGATTTCTTCTTTGAACCACTCATTCTTCAAGAATGTACTTAATTCTAATTTATTTGTAAATTTTCCCATTTTGTTTTTGTTATGGATTTTTAATTTCATTTTATCTGTAGTGAGGAAAGACACTTGGAATAATTTCTGTCTTCTCCAATTTGTTGACTTTTCTTTTGACCTTGCATGCCATCTATCCTAGAAAAATTTCTAGGATATATTTAATATATATTGAGAGGAGAATGTGGATTTTTACTATTGGGTAGAATATGACTGTTGATATGACTGTTAGGTCCATTTGATCTAGAGTGTTGTTCAAATCTGCTCTTTTCTCATTGATTTTCTGTCTAGATTATCTATCCATTATTGAAAGTGGAGTACCAAAGTTTCTTACTATTATTTTATTGCTGTTGAATTGACACTTTTAATATTATGTAATCTTGTCTCTAGTGACAGCATTTGATTTAAAATCAATTTTATCTGACATAGACATAGCCATCCTTGCTTACTTTTTCTTAACATATGCATATCTTTTTCCATTCCTTTATTTTCATCGTAAGTGTGTCCATACATCTAAAGTGAATCTATTGTAGATTGCATAGTATTGGATCATGTATTCTTATTAACTCAGTTGCTATGTTATTTGAATAGACTATTTACATTAAAAGTAATTATTGGTAGTTGAGAACTTACTATTGCTGATGTGTTAATTTTCTCAATCTGTTGTATAGTTCTGTTATTCTTTTCTTACTCTTTCTGATTTCCCTTGTGATTTGTATTGCTTTTGTACTGATCTATTTTTATTCTTTCCTATTCAATTTTGTGCTTCTACTATATGTGTTTTTTTTTTCCTTTGTGGTTACTAGAAGGCTTGCATAAAACACAATTGTCTATTTTAAGATGATAACAACTTGATAATACTCACATACAAAAATTCTACAATTGGGGGAGTGGGGTTTCCAGAGATTGCACTCAGGGGCATTCAACTTCTAAGCCACATCTGCAGCCCCAGTTTGTATTTTGTTTAGAGACAGGGTCTCACAGAGTTGCTTAGCACCTTGCCATTGCTGAGGCTGGCTTTGAACTTGCAATTCTCCTGCCTCAGACTCCCAAGCTGCTGGGATTACAGGCCTGCACCACTGCACCTAGCTCTATAATTTTGACTCCTTCAACATATTTTGTTATTGATATCTGAATCATACTGTTAATTTTTCAAAGATTGAGTGACTGAATTCATTGACCTTTTGGTATTTATGATCTTTCAGAGATAATAGCAAAAGATTATTCAGCCATATCCTTAGTTTATTTTCTAGAAAACTCTTTCCTCTATCTTCAATTCCAGTGCTAAACTGATTTTTTCTCAGAATGCCATTTAGAAAAACACTGAGTTTAAATTGGGCCCGCTCAGATAATCCAGAAAAATCTGTTCATAAAGTCATTTGATTATAAATCTGAATTCATCTGCAACCATAGTTTCCTTTTGCCATGTAGCCTCATATTCACTGATTCTAAGGATGAGGACATAAACATTTTGGGGAATCTGTAATGCTGCCTAACAGTATTATAAACTAGCTCATAAACCACTGGTAGACTAAACACCTGATGTATATCAAAACAATGCAAAGAGAGAACTATATTGGCTTAAATCTGTCTGTGGAGTTGTGGAATAATAAGGTAAATACGCCCTTTCCTTATCTAGATAATAAAATTAAAAGCAGGAAGCACTGATCACATAATAAGAAAAATAAATTATCCCTAGAGATAAAATAAACATAAGTAAAATTGTCCTAGTTATGTATTTTTAAAATTAAATGGATAATTTTATTGCAAAATACATGAGGAAGGCCATGAACTAGATGACTTCCTGGAAACCTGAAGTGTATCAGGACAACAGAGTTAGTGCTATGGTTTGAATGCGTACCGCACAGCTCCCCACTGCAAAAGGTTGGAGGGTATGTGATTAGGTCAAAAGGGATCTGCCCTCAAAAGTGGAAATGTCCTTATCACAAATGGATTTCTCTCTCTTCCTCTTTCTACCCACTTTCTCTCTTTGTCTATCTCTCCCTCCCACCTTCCCATCCTCTTTGTTTTTCCACAATACAAAGTTTTCCAACATGTATAAATCAGGAAAAATGCTTATCCCAAATGCTAGTGCCTTGATCTTAGACTTCTCTGCCTATAGAACTATTTGCCAGAAAGTTTATGTTCATTATAAGTTACTTACTCTCAGGTGTTCTTTGATAGCAGCATAGAATCAACTAAGGCAAGTCAGAAATAAAACAGAGAGAGAACTAGGATTATGTGATGCATAAGAATTTATTTTTACTCTCAAAGGGTATACTGAATATTGTTGGCATAAGTCTAGTATTATATAAAATGTTAACAAGATTTTGCTTCTTGAATCTTTAACTTGAAAATTCCATGTCCAGGAAGGGATGTTGAGATGGTCAAATATATTCTTAAATTGTCAAAATGTAAATGATGTGATCCTGGAAATACTGTAAAGGCCCTAAGACTTGGGGTCAAAGGAGAAAGAATTCTGTTTAGAAATGGGATTAAGATAGGTTTTGTGTTAAAGGTTGTGTATGAAATGGCATACATTGAACTGTTTCTACCACCCTTCCTCCTGGAATGCTGGAAGGCTGCCTTAGGCCACCCAGGAGTATGTTATCTACAACAGAAATTAAATAACCATGAAGAAAAATTGCTGGATACCAAAATATAGAGCTTCCTTAAGAAAGACACTTAGTGCATTCAAAGATAAGAATTTCTCATACAATGCTTTCAATCACCTTGCTAAAATTCCACTCTCATATATAAAAGGATAGTGAGATTTGAGGAAGAGTAAAATGAGAATATGAGAGACAAACCAAATACATAAATTAAACGAAAAGATACAAAAAAAGCAATTGGAATAAAAGGACATAGAGGAAAAAAATCTTGATGGTGAAAGCACACATAAAAATTAACTACTCCTTATAATTAATATCAAAGAGATGAGAAAAGATATCTCATCTGCCAAACAAAGACAAGGAGCAATCACAGAAAGAATGAGCTTAGAAGTTAAAAAATGTGACTGACAAAAAAATTCAATATAAGTTTGGGATATGAATTTAAAGTTGTTCACAGAACATAAAACAAAAAACACAAAGTTTTTATGAAGAGAAGAAAAATATAAGAAACTTGGAGTATTAATCTAATAAATGCATTGTCTGAGTAAGAGTTCAAGGAAAAGAGAGAGGAGCATAAAGAAATAATACATTAGAACTTCTCAGAAAAGGGGTACATAAATATTTTTCTTAATGGCGCTCAGTAAAAAAACACAATGAATGGAATTAGATTTATACTGTGGGTGACAGATTCTGGAAAAGAGGGCTGATAATATACAAAGAAATCATTATTGGAAAGGTGACACATTTTGGGGAGGTAGGGGCTTACCAGGGATTAAATCTCAGGGGCATTAGATCTCTGAGCGATATTCCCAACCCTATTTTGTATTTTATTTAGAGTCAGGGTCTCATTGAGTTGCTTAGTGCCTCACTTTTGCTGAGGTTGGCTTTGAACTTGCGAGCTTCCATCCTCAGTCTCCCGAGCCACTGGAATTACAGGCGTGCACCACCATACCTGGCAAAAGGCAACATTTTGTGACAGGTTTTAAAGTACTTAAAAATTCAAAGGAAACATTATTTTCAACTGAAATCCAATAAATTGACAAATAGAAAGAATGAATATTTTCACGAAAGCAAATGATCACGTAATTTGTCTCCAGTCCACCCTTTCTTAGGATATCATTTGATGATATGTTCCACAGAACAAAGGGTGCAAATAAATCAATGCACAAAAAGAAGATGTGGAATTCAAGAAAGAAGGATGTCTTAGAAACAAGCTTTCAGGATGACATCTCTCCAGTGATCCTGTGCCCATTCCCAAACCAGTGATCTTACCTGGGTTAAAACCATATTTTGGCTTAATACCTATTTTAATACTTGGTATTTTAATAGCTTTCCACCATACCTCTACCAGAGCCAAGTATTGGACAGAATTCAAAATCACAAGATTCTTCATAGGAAAGATGGGAAAATGGAACTCCAGTTTGCTAGAGAAGGCAAAATTGAAATATAATCAATTAGCAGGTTAATTGTGCCATGACTATGGCATTTTTGCTTCTAAATTTCTATATTGATTAAAAATAGTAATAATATGCCATTATAAATTATTTTAGTCAGCTTTTTTGCTGCTATGACTTAAAGACCTAACCAAAACAACTGTAAAGGAGGAAAAGTTTATTTGAGGGCCCATGGTTTCAGAGGTCTTAGTCACAGAAGGCCGGCTCCATTCTTTGAGGTTTGAGGTGAGGCCGAACATCATGGCATAGTGTGTGGCAAAGGGAAGCAGCTCACGTGGTGATCAGTAAGCAGTATCTCTACTCACCAGATACAAATATATACCCCAAAGCTATGCCCCAATTCTCACCTCCTTCAGCCACACCCTACCACTGTAGTTAGCACTGAGTTAATCCCTATCAGGGACTAAGTCGCTGATGGGGTTAAGACTCTTACAAACCAATCATTTCTCCTCTGAACTGTCTTGCACTGTCTTACACATGAGCTTTTGGGGGACACCTCACATCCAAACCATAACATAAATCAAATAGAATGATTATTTTTATATAGTTGATTTTATGTTTCACTGATGCTCTGTCTTGCATATAACCTTTATTCAATGTTCCTCCATTAGAAAATCTGTACAGTGGAGGTGGGACATCAGTGCCTTCACACAAAACACCCACTGTTGTGGTTTGCATATGATTTGATTCCACAGAACGTATGTTGAGGTTCGGTCCCCATTAGTGTTGTGTGCTCTCGGGACTTCAAGAGGGACGAATCATTTTTTTGCAGGAGTGATTTCTATCATGGTACTAGATGTTTGTCATAAGAGTGGGTTGTTACCAAAGACGGGATCCTCCTTTCAATCTATCTCACACCCTTTCTGCCATAAATGTAATCATTAGCAGAAGTCAAACAGAGGTCAGAATAAGCCCTTTAATCTCCAGACATGTGAGCTCAATAAAACATTATTTCTTTATAAAGTGTTCAGATTCAAATAATTTGCTATAGCAATATAAAATGGACACATACACATATTAGTCATGATGGTTAACATTTCATATGGTAAAGGTGATATGGAGTTACAAGCAATGTCTATTATAGTTCATAAAGACACTTATGAGCTTTGTTGTCTGTAAAAAGTTATTTCTCATCTTTCTTATGTTCTGGAATTTCCCAGTGTGTAAGTGGTGGGAGGCTTAGCTCTGCCCCTACCTCCTTCCCCCAAACAACCCCAAACAGCAGGAAGAAATCACTTCCTGTCCTGCTGAGAGGGCAACAAGACTCCAGTGATAGATTCAGCAATGGTACCCTCTTTCTAATGACTTTGAAACGTGAATGAACACTAGAATAAACAAACGGAAGTTGAGAGTTGATTTGTAGCTATGAGGTTTGTAGTTAGTCATTGGGTATGTAAATAAAGACATCTAAGTCCTTTTTTGGAACAGAGGGTCTGATGTACAGGTATTGAAGTGGCACGACCACTGAGCCACATCTCCAGCCCTATTTTATATTTTATTTAGAAACAGGGTCTCACTGAGTTGCCTTAGAGCCTTGATTTTGCTGAGGCTGGCTTTGACTCATGATCCTTCTTCCTCAGTGTCCTCAGACATTGAGTTACAGATGTGTGCCCCTGCACCAGGCTCTGAGTCTTTTTTAATAGATTATTTTCACTGCAAAACCTCATCTGGATTTGTCTTGTTTGCTCATTCTAACTCTCAAATCTTCACATAGCCTCAAAAATCCACCTGATTTCCTTTCAATAATGTCCTTCCACCTATATGGTAGATTTATATTGCTTGCTACTCAGAACTTGATATACTCTGATATTATTGTTTAATCTTTATTATTTTTTTATTGACAGAATTTAAATATTACAATTTTTATGGTTTAGATAGGAGGTGTCCCTCCAAAGTTCATGTGTGAGATAATGCAAGAATGTTCACAGATGAAATGGTTAGATTTAGAAAAGCCATAAATTAATCAGTATATAAATCCACAGATATTGACTAAGTGGTCACTGAAGGGAGGTAGGGTATGGCTGGAGGAAATAGGTTACTGGAGAAGTGCCTTTGGAGTTTATATTTTGTCCCTGGAAAATGGAGCTCTCTCCCTCTCTGCTTCCCAGTTGCCATATCCAAAGCCGCCATAGCCTTCTGCCATGATGTTCTGCCTCATCTGCAGCCCAGAGTTTTGGAGTTGTCTGACCATGGACTGAACCTCTGAAACCATGAACCAAAATAAACTTTCCTCTTTTAAGTTCTTCTTTCAGTCCTTTTGTTCACAGCCATGAAAAAGCTAAATCAAACACAGTTCTTTAAATAATTCCTTGAAGCTTTATATGTGTTAGAAAAGGTAGAGTACAAAAATTATTTAGCAATAGACTTCCTTGGTTTCTGATCCTTTGGGCTCATCAAACAAAGGTAGTACAGTTGGCATTATCATCAACCATTATTTTAGTTAATTCAAAATTAAAGTATTTTTTCCAAAAATGCTATTCTGTAAAATGAAACAAAATTGCATTAATGTTAATGTTAAAACATCTATATTGCATTACATTACCAATGTCAGAATATTTGAAATATTTTTGTGTGAATTTCTCATTTGAGTTTTCATTAATAAACCAGTTATATCACTGTTAATACATGACTATGATTTACAAGTGATTATTGCCACATAATCTATAATTTTTATAGAGACTAGCCATTGGAGTCCCCACAATGGCTTTAATATTGTTGATAGACTCTCTTAAGCACAAAGGCAATGGGAAATAACCAATAAAAAACAAGTATATACCCAAAGCTCTAACTTCTCCAAAAAAAGAAAAAAGAAAAAAAAGCACACATTTTTTTCAATAGTAATAGCATTAGCAAAATGAACTGGAGAAAGCTACAATTTAGTGGATAAAGTGTATCATTGAAATACATCTGAGTGGAAGTGCCACTAAGTGAAATTTACTCACAAGCATCTTACCTGAAATGTGCTGAGAGGATATACTTTAAATTCATTAAAAATGTGTTTTATGCCTGTTAATTCCAAAATATTAATATCTATTAAATACTCTATTCATAATATTTGGTTCCAGGGAGTTGAGGTTGAGAGTATATCTTGTAATGTAATGTCAGGAGGGAAATGGGTCCACAGGTTCAGTTAGGAGAGAGAGATACAGATGAAGACCTCTCACCTCCATCCTTGAAGAGCTTACAAATGTTACTTAACTTCCCAGTGTCTCAGTTTCCACATCCACAACCAGGGATAATAACAGTACCTATCCATAAGATTGTTGTAAATGTAAAACAATAATACCTGGAAATATTGGCATGTGATAAGAACTTTTCAAATTTTAAGTGCCACTTTTCATAGACTTGAAAATATTTCATGCCAAATTTAATTGTCTTTATAAATTTTTGGATAATGTGTATTCAAAAACTTATGTTTAAAGACTTCAAACATTATTATTATTTTTTAAGTCTATGATTTCTCATTAATTTTCTCTTCTCCTTCTCCTTCTCCTTCTTCTCCTTCTCCTTTGTTCTTTGTACCAAGGATTGAACCCAAGGGCACTTAACCATTGAACTATATTCTGGCCCCCTATTTATCTATTTAGTTATTTGTTTAAATTTTGAGGCAGGAAATAGCTTCTTGCTAACTTGCTGAGGGCCTCACTAAGTTGCCGAGGCTGGCTTTGAACTTGCAATCCTACTGCTTCAGCTTCTGAGTCTCTGGGATTACAGAAACACATTCCAGCACTCAGATTTCATCATATTTCTTTTAAAAGCATTTAGTTTCTTATGTTCTCCAATAAATTACAGTCAAAGACAGTTGTATTGTAGGAGGGAAGGAGATTTTTCCTCTATGTTCTGAAGGCCCTCTGGGAAGAACTGAGAATAGACAAATGAAATGAGAGAAAAAACATACAAATATATTAATGTACAAAAGGAAAAGATTCTAGTATTGGGGAAAACCCACAGGAGTGTGATCACCCTCTAGTCCAACATAATATAGACACATTTTCTACAAGGGAGGTAGAATAGGAAATGCAGAAAGGTTTTGAGGGACTAGCAAATGACTTTTAGGGGAACTTGGTGAGCATGGAGAACATAGGGGACAAAGTCGGCTGGCCCTCAGAACACACTAGGGATTGTAAATGTTTCTCTATGAGACTGACAGAGGGCAACTGTCTGATGTGTGACCAAACTTGTCCAGCTGTGTTGACAAGCTTCAATCTTTCTTCCAGTGTATGAGGTTAGCTAATAAAAGGTTAGGGAAGGGATCTTAGGTAATTGTTTCCTTTTTGACAGATGCAGATTTTATGCAGATAAGAAAACTTTGAAGAAAGTCTCCCTCTGTGCTTTTAAATTGGGGAGAATCAAGTTTAGAGGACTCTAGATTCTGAGTCTGCTTTTAAAGTGTTTTAATTTCCTTTAGATCCCCATTACTCAGCAAGACAAAAAAAAAAGGCATGATTTGAGGGTATCCTTCTCTGACTCCTAATAATACTATATTAATAGCATTGTTTTACAATTGTATAGACAATTATCTGTGTAAAACTAAAATTGGTAAGTTCAGGGAGGCATATATTTAAAAGATTTTTTTTTCAGTCAAGCATTTTTCACAGTTATCATTATATCCAAAGTTTAGGCTGGCATCAAAATGATTTTTATGTAGTATCTTATATAAAAATGTTGGAAAAGAATGCTTTATTTCCTGTGTGTTACACAGAAAAAACATTTCTAATAAAGGAAGAAATGGAAGGCATTACAACATTTCAACATATAAGTTGAAATGTTCATCTTATCCTAACAAATCACATTTTCCCCCAGGAAGACTAATAGGGGAAATGATATGGATGAAAATGACAAATTTTAGTCAATTGTTGAAAAGTTAATGTCCTGCTTCTTGTCTCTTTCTCACTCTTCAAGTGGAAGCCTTTTAGGCAAAAATGGATGTGTCTGTACCTAAAAATCTATCATCGGTTACAAATCTGCTATGTAATTTTTTCAGGAGTGTTAGCAAAACAGAAATCTCTCCTATTGGCTCACACTGTTTGAAGGAATTATTTAGTATAGCAAAAATAATGGTAGTTTTTGCATTCATTAAAAATAAGCTTTTCCCAAACAGGAGCACAGCAAGTGGGGCAAGGAGAGTTCTATCACTTAATATAGAACATTATGGAATAAAGGGGAGCCTCAGGGGATAGAAAATTACTGACTGAATTTCAACTGACATGACCAAGACTCAACACACGCATATATACACACACAGATACACACACATGCTAACATGAGATACAACCTTTAAATGTTAGCATGTCACCTACATTGCATAAATTTGCTAGCATGGAAGATTGCTTCATCTCTTGCTTGGCTTTGTCCACACAGTTGTGACAATGGACATTTCAAGGTTCTGTGGGCTCTCCTACTAGTTTACAACCTTACAAGGGTGTTTTTCTACCAGCAGAATATTGGCTGTAAATGTCTATTAGTCAAAATAACTGCAGCAATTTTATAAGGCCTACGAGTGCATATTTCCCTGTCTGGTTCTCCTTAAATTACTAACAATGAAGAAATAACCAATAGTTTGACCTCTTAAATCACAAATTGGATAGGCTTACCATTAAAGTATATTGCAAATATGTTTTCCATTATTTAGTTCATTTAGCATGTTCAGCAGCAAACTTTCAAATGTTTTGAGTTATTTCTTTCTTTTTTTCCTGCTTTTTACTTCGCAGAAGGAGTACTAAATGATTTTTCAAGCCACCAAGGGAAATTTAATAGGCTAGAATATTTTGGAATATGGCTAATAAGTCATCATTAACCATCAGCATAAAGGATAAAGAATATAAAATATGCAATTGATAAGATATTGTTTGGTTTTGTGTGAATACTTTGGGTAGTCATCCTCATTGTGCAAAGTTAATGTGACCTGTTCAATTTGGAAAATGACTATATCACATTCATTGAGTGAAAACAAGCACCTATAATTAAGGTTTATAATGCTAAATTACTGCCTTAGAAGTTAAAGAAATGACCAGTAATAAATTGGTAACAATTAAAGCAATTAAAACGTACTTCAAAATGAACAAAATTTCAATTCTTTGTATGTTTCATGTTAATATTAGAGTATGGTGCTTGGTAAAAGTGGGTAAATCTATCTGACTTCTTTTCTTCCCTGATGGAAATAAGTGCCTTTTATCTTCAACTTCATTTACCTGCAAAATATTTTTAAAGCTTAAGGAAATGCTTACATTGTATAATCTGCATTAATATCTATTTAAGCTTTAGATTCACTTTACAGCAGCTGAAAATAGTACAATGCTATTAAAAGTGTATGATAATGTACTTAGTTTGTGACTTACAGGGTCTCTGTCATTAAGTAGTGAGCTCAGCTCACAGGTACCATCTTTGATGGTCTCACACAGATCACCAAGTTGCAGTGATCTATCACAATTACTATCAACCATAGTTCAAAAGTGTGTCGACTAGTTGGAAAGATGACCTTGTAGAATAGCTTCAATTCAAATATCCTTGTTACACACAATTGGCACCTGATCTACATCCAAGGCTTCATTCTTATCCAAATATATTTGATGAGATTTTTAAAAGGGAGAGATGTTAAGGAGAATGTGTGCTTAGTTTGTAAAAACTATAAAGATGACTTATAAAAATGTTCTAATTTATCATTCACTTACGTCATGATGTGTTTAGAGTAAAAAGAGATGAGGAAGATGTACTTGTTCATTACAAGTTGCAAAGCAGTTTTTCCTTTAAAAGACACTGGACCTTTATTTTATCTCTATTTCTGGATCAGCCATAGATTTCAAGTATCAACTAATCTCTTTTCTTCTGAGTTTGTAAACACTTTTCTGATGCTTCCCTCAGACTAAGATCTTCTATCAAATTCTTTCCAACATATGCTGACTTTTCAACATGTTTTTATTTTGCCTCAAAGAATACTACTAGGGCAAGGAGAAGATCTGTTTACTGTATAAGTAGGTTACATTTGGGAGTAAAGCACTATGTAGATACAAAGCACTATTATTTAAATATTAAACAGCAAATTTAAACTAAAGGAGACTTTCGCACTCGCTTTTCATCATGGGAAATGTGAAGCAGTTTAGAATAAGCCAAAGGAAATTAAAGTGTTGATGAGAGAGAGATGCATGCAGGTGGCTGATAACAGTCAAGACTGCCTGCAGTTTATTGATAAGCACATGTCATATAGCAAATTTGTACTTTATTTCAGAAAGCATAACATAAAGGTAAAAATGTGTTCCATTAAAATCAGATTCCAAATGTGTTTCATTAAAACAAGATTTTGTGAGCTATTCACATGATGTGTAGCTATGTGTGGATAGCTTACTGAAGCCTGTAATGTTTCCTGATGAAGAGGTAAAACTTGTCTGTGTTTGTTTGCATTGGCTACTATCATGTCTACAAAACTTCTTTTAAAGGATATAACAATAGTAGGTAAAAAACTCAACAATAAAATTATGGCAACTATTACCATATAAATCACCTACTTCAATCAGCCAGCAGAAAAGCTTATATAGACAAGTAGTGAATTTAGCAGCTTTCAGCGATGCAGTCCCCATTTTTGGTAGGTCAAAAACAAACCCACCAATATGAGTAGGAGTAGAACAGCATAGCCTTGATATAATATTATTATCGCAGATGTGAAGCACGGATTCTGCATTTTAAAATGGACTGTTTTTATTGTTGTTGTAATAAAAGATCCCTGATAGTATTTTTTAAACAATTCTGACCTAAAATATACAAAATAACCCTTTCCAACCTTCCCTATCCTTCATCTGCTGTTTTCCTTCCCCTCTCTTTCTCCTTCTCCATTTCTCCCTTTGTCCCTCTTTTTCATCTTGAATATATACCATGATTGTAAGAAGCACTTTGTGAGTTTTCTTGTACACTTGAAAGGTGTGTTATTACTTCCACACATGCATACTTTGCCTCAATTAAGTGTTTAGTTAATGGAATAAACAGTCTCCTAGAGTTCTAAAGAGTTTCCCTGTACAGCCTGTATGCAGCCTGCTTTAAAAACAAAATGAAAACGTGTTGGAAAATATCTAGAGAGCTTTCTTTTTTGTATTACTAACTGTATCAAGGAATCCTTGATGCCTGATAGCTCTTTTGTGGTCCCAATGTACTCTTTAACTAAATTAGAAGGTACTGACCGACTAGTTTAATCTTTTCATGGGATGTTTTAGTTTGTTTCTTTCCTATTTTTGTTTCCAGATCTTAAATTTAAAATACTCTGTGTCTTACACTTCAAAGTCAATACTTATTATTCTAACCATAAGGAAGTTTATTCTTAGGGTGATTATTATATTTCCATTCCGGGAACCTTTCCGTTATATATGTGAAGATATAAGGTGTAATGACAATGATTAGGAGCTAGGGCTTTGGTTTCACAATGCCCAATTCAAGAGCACTGTGAGACTTTCTTACCTTCTAACAATTCAGTTTGTGCCCTGTAAAATGAAAATAATACTTGCTTTATACCATTTTGATAAAGTTAAACATGCAATTATCAGAATTAGTAACATAGAGCACTTAGGGTGATTAACACCAAGTTAGCTCCATCTTAAGGGATAATGCGTGGAGAACAGAGGAACACTTTAAGGAGCAGAAATAGAAAGACTGATTCAAGTCTATTAACTAGAACATGCTTCTGAGAATTGCAGGTCAGTTGCTTTACCTACTGTCTCTGTTGAGGTGACTATCACTAATGAATCATGTAATTGGAATACCCAGCTTACCACTTAGGCCACTGCTTCACATCTCAACATGGAGGACTCTAGGACAAGGTAAATGTAGAAGCCAACTCTACTTATGCCACGTGTGAGATGGCTTGTTGCTGTCCTGACTGTGAGAAGACCGAGTCCCTGATAGAGAATATCAAGTGATTGTCAACACCTGAAACACAGTAAGTGCAGGATAAACAGATATTTCATTGTTGATGTAGTACTTGTTCATCTCACATTCTTCAAGGTCATCCCTGCTGACTAGAGGGATGGAAAAAGTGACCATGACAATTACTATGGACATCTCACATTTCCTCAGGGAGAAAAAAATGAGTTAAGATCTCAAGAACAATTGCTTTGATTGAGTGTATCAACAAGAAACTTGAAAGAGTCACGAATCAGAAAAGAAGTCTTATATTTGTAGCTTGACTACAAATTTTCAGTGTACAAGTCAATTAATCTGAGCCTTGGTTTTCCATATACAAACTCAAAAACATGGATTACTTATCTTTAAGATCCATGTCCAAAATTTCAGCCAATTTTAGCTGTGGTATAGCCTGAAGTGCTATTGACTAGCCCAGATCTTATTAATGACTGGCCTACTCATTGTTAAAAGTACTTGGAGGCGGGGATTGTGGCTCAGCGGTAGAGCACTCGCCTTGCACTTGTGAGGCACTGGGTTCGATCCTCAGCACCACATATAAATAAATGAGTAAATAAAGGTCCATCAACAACTAAAAAAAAAAAAAGTACTTGAAGACATGACTGTTCTTCTCATTAGGGAAAGAACTTCAGTATAAGGTGGATAGGCCCAGCCCTCTTAAAAATATAACATACTAGAAAATTTTCAGCAAAACTGGTATTTCCAGCCACTCTAGGCATTAGAGACAGTTTACCTGCTGACAGATACTCTATCTGAAATTCTTAGATCATATATAATGAATCAAAACCACTCTAAACAACAGAGAGTTTCATAACAACTCCAGTGTTTACATATTTTTCTGAACTTTTATCTGGAAAAAAATCTGGAAATCTCATGAAAGAAGATTTTTCTCTTTGTTGGTTTTTCAAGTACATAAAACTGCAATAAAACAAAGTCAATGGAAAACAGCCCTTGGCCGGAGACTTTTCTCTGCTTCCTAATTTTAGTCGGCTCAAAAGTTTGTCTTACACAATTGTGGAAATAGTGACTCTAGTGTTAGACTAATCAAGAACTGTAAGAAAGACTAGAATGAATAAAATAAGTTAGTCATGAAGTGTTTTGAACTTTCATGCAGGTTTGGATTTCAGTTCAACTTGCTGATGAAAACTCCAGCATGTCTAGATTTTATGTAATCTAGTTCATCAACTACACTTGAATTCAAGTTATCTGTCCTTAAAATATTACTGTCTTTGCCTTTATGCCTTTTCTTCAAAATTGGAGAAAGGTAGAGAGTGAATTTCATGTAGTTTCTTATATCAACATTCAAAATTAAAATTAAATTTTTAAATTGCTTAAATGATCCCCATTACTATAAAGTTATATATTTGTGTAATCAAATATTTCTAGAGAAGCAAATAAAAAAATCAATGCTTTCTGCCCAGGAATCTAGTAAAATACAGATAGTAATACTAATATAGTTTGTTCTTTTTGTAAAAGAAAAAAGCCAAGGAAATAATAACAGGTGCAAGGCTAGGTAACAGTCTCTTGTGATTGTAAAAATAACAAGGAAGGGTTTAAATGGGAAAACTCTAAGTGCTGGAAATGTTGGAAGAGCAGGTTGAAGATTAGAAGTAGAATCCACATGGGGAAGAAGGCGGTAAACTCTTTAACATAAATCGTCTAGATACTTAATTTGAAATCAAACATGAACCTGAACATGTGTCATATAATCTGGCTAAATACACCTGGGTTTTATTAAGACGGTGTGAGCCAAAGACCACAATGTTTTAGACAAGCTGGAGCAGATCCTCGCTAAAGAGAAAAACAAACGTGCTGTATGTCTTGCTCTTGGAACACAAAACCCCCAAATCCCAACACAACAACTTCAAGTCATTAAAAGATTGTTCTTCCTCACATAGTGTGTTTGGAAATGGGTATAATACAGTGCACTTTAAGGTGGTATAATCTCCAGATCAAACCCAGGCATTTCCACCTGCCAGCACTGTGCTTATAAGGAGATTATATAGTCACTTCAGCATCTCCATCTGTAAAATGGGTACTACTACTGTCCAACGTTATAGGATTGGTGTATTAATCAGTGCAATGTGTACAAAATATTTAGTCCAGTGCCAGGCACAAAATAAGACCCTAATCAAGAATGGCTACTTTTGTTTTTATTATAAGTTGGATGTTTCAGTTAAAAGAAACAGAATCATAGCTTAATGGCCACTGCATGCATCTTAACAACTGTCTTTTAAACAGTTATAATATATTTGTAAAAAATTTTTTGCTATACTTTCATACTAATAGAAAAGTAATAAGTAATTCAAATATGATCTTTGTCCAGATTTACCATTTGTACCCATCCCTTTCCTTCTTTCTTCTTTCCTCGCCCTCTTTTTCCCCCTCTCCACCCTCTCTGTTCCTCCCACAGGCATATTTTATATTTCTTCTGAATATTAACACAACAGTGATCCCTCTGGACCTCTACCTTGGCTTTAATCCATATCAGGCCTGCTTCACCCAGTTCTAGCAAGAATCCTGTTAAATCACTTTGTTTGTTCAGTACTAGTGATTGAACCCAGGGATACTTAACCACTGAGCCACATTCCCAGCCCTTTTATTTTTTCCTTTTGAGATAGGGTCTCACTAAGTTGTTAAGGCTGACCTGGAACTTATAATCCTCCTGCCTCAGCCTCCCTAGTTGCTGTGATTATAGGCATTCACCACCATGCCTGACCTGTTAAATCACTTTAGAAAGAATCCCTCCTCCCATATCTGATCACTCTATATCAGATTAAGCTACTCAGCTCCCACCTTTCCCTATGTGATATCTCATCACACTGGCCTGCCTTCAGCAAGAACCCTATTAGATTTGTTTGACCAAATTACCTGCACCCCATCCATGACGTTTCCTCTTACTAATTTTCCATCTACTGATCCCCATCCTTAGCTATAAATCTCCACTCATACATGTTGTACTCAGAATTAAGCAGTTTTATATTTCCTCTTTTGCAATATTTCCTGAATAAAATTTGTTTTTACTGGTTTAATTGCTGTCCAATTCTGTTTTCTTTAATAATATGTAAATATTGTATTGTGCATCATTCTATCTAAGAGTTTGATTTTGAGTGTTATTAAAGATTACAATTCTTCAGTGGCCAAATCCTCAAAATTACTTCAGAACAAGATGATAATTTTGGGAAACAGGAAGTTTCAATAGATGAGCCGTGCATTGGCACGGGAACCACACCCTGATCTCAGGCTTCTTCATTCATGTTTCCCACCCATGTTTTCTGAACCACTAACAAGTTAGAAATTCAACCAGACATAACAATTAGAACTGGGGACCCTGAAAACACATGGCTTAATAGAACAGAAAGGGAGGGAAACTTCTTTCTCTTGGGGTTCAATATCCATTTTCAAGGCGTTCTACCACAATAACAATGCTGCTTTGTAAACAAAAACCAACAGATCCTTTTGTAAGAAATCTTTTTTTTAAATTTAGTTATTTTATTTAAATGCCATGAGAAATATTTATAATGTTTTCATTGTTACTTTTTTCCTTCCATTAAAGTATTATTTACATGCAATAAAATTCACATTTTAAGGTGAAAAAAAACAAAAACCAAAAAAAAAAACAATGCTGCTCCTTTCTGCCCTTCTCACTGATAACTTTCTGTTAAAAGGGAGTGAATTCTAATTAGCAAGTGAAAAAAGAGAAATTGTGTATGACACTACCTTTCACCTTTCTGTTTTTGAAAAGAAACTGCTCAGGTGAGCCACAAATTCTGCTTGGCAATTTCAACTAAGTTTAAAAATTAATAACAGAAAGATATATGGAAATTACCAAATATCAGGAAATTTAACACTGTTTTACTAGATAATCCATGAATAAAAGAAGAAACTGCAAGGGAAATTCTAAAATATTTGGAGTTGTGTTAAAATAAAAACACCCTATATCATGCATATCAAAATATATTCAATATAACTAAATCAATGCTTAGAGTAATATTTGTAGCTTTAAATGCTTATATTAGGAAAAACAAGTAATCTACTATCAGTTATCTAAACTTCTAACTAAAGAAGCTAAAAAAAGATAAATTAGAACCAGACTAAGTATAAAAAAGGCAATAATAAACACAGACATCAAATAAATAGAAAATAGACCAGTATTAGAGAAATAAACTATCAGTAAATTTGTTAAGCCTATAACTAGACTGATAAATAAAAAGGAAAAAATATATAAATTTCTAATATCAAAAATGAAAGAAGAGACATCACAAAGATTATATATTAAGAGGAAAATAAGAGAATATTATGAAGAATTTTATGTTAATTAATTGATCACTTACATGAAATGGATAAATAGCTTGAAAGACTAAAAACTTGGCACTAGAGAAAAATTGACTCTGAATAGTACTCTATTACTTTAGTCTATGACTAAAATTCTTCCCACAAAGAAAATTCCAGGTCCAACGACATTATTGGGGAGTTTCCATAAACATGTAAAGAAAAAAGCAATACCACCTTACCTACAGAGAAAAGGGAACATTTTCCAACTCATTTAATGTAATTGGCATATGAAGAGAACCTATAGACCAGTACCCTTCCTGAATAGAGAGGGCAAAATATTATTGAAAAATTATTAATAAATCAATTTATGACCAACTGATATTCATTCCTGGGATGCAAAGCTGGTCTGACAATTGAAAACTAGTCAATGCATTTCACCATATTAACAGACCATGTAAGAAATCCATTTGATCACAATAGATAAAGAAAAAAGCATTGCATCAAATCCAACACCTTTTCATTATGAAAACTTAGAAGGAACTTATCCTGATATAGGGCATTTATAAACCATCTACAGCTAATATCAAATGGCTTTGATTTCCTCAAAAGATGTTCTCAGATGAGATTGCCTTGGATTATTTTACTGGCAGGTTAGACACATGAGTAATATAGCCAAATGCTTTGATGAGAAGGAGTTCATGGTTTTGGGCTCATCAGCATTATCCATCTCTGCCAATATTGTTACTCATCCTTGATTGCATTGCAAGAGCTATGAGCTATGAGGTGGCTCAGGATAGAGTCTGCCTGACATCTGTTGGTCAAGCCATCCTGTAAACAGGAGTTTTATTAACTTCCACAGTGGATGGTCTCAGTGAGCATTAAAATGCAATACAAAGGTCCTCCATTTTGTTCCTTCTTCTACAGGAAGAGTTATGTGCCTATTTTCTGAACATATTCAACTTCAAGTTTTCAGTCTTTCTTTCTTTTCTCCTTCCAGACTACTAACCAACCATCCAAGGCCTCTGACATTGCCTAAGTCCTTGTAAAGACAATTCTCATTTGCAGAGATATGACTACACCCTTCAAGATCAAACCATGCAAATATCCTATTAATCAGTAAAAAAGATTGATTGCTCAATGACTTTTGAAGATATATTTTTAAAAAGTAAAAACTCTTTTACTAAATATGGATGAAAATAAAAAAACATGAAGTTACTATTTAGCATACTTTATAACATTGGAAACATTGAGAATTAGAAGGTTTTGAATGTTTGTAAAATTATTAAGTGTAGTTTGAACAAAGCCAAAGGAAATTGAGACTTGCATGTGACAACTTTGATTAGTCTTTCTTAAGAAAAAGATAAAGCTGTCTTTTGCTTCCCTTTCATATCCATTTTCCACTCTATAGCCTGGATATTGTCAATGTTTATCTTTGACCATGAGTGTGAGAGTCACACCTTGGGCATGGCAGAGTTGGGAGGATCTTGGGCGCCTGAATGTTTTTAAAAATAGAATCTCTCACCAGCCTTGCTCATTTACCTTCCTGTATTTCTTAGGAGTAACAGAAATGAATTTCTCTCATGCTTAACCATTAATATTTGGACTTTCCCTCACTTGCAGCCAAATCTAATTGTAGTCCTAACTGATGTGCACACCTCATATATAAATGACCTAATATACATAAAACCTATTATGTATGGCATGTAATATATGAAAAAGACAATGTGTCTGACAAGTTATTTGACATTAGCTAATCATTATAACTCAAATAAACACAAATTTAACCAATGGAAAAGCAATTTTTCATCTCTTCTATGGAGTAATTAACAAAACACCTGATAATATTTATTACTAGTAATGATGCTGTGGGATGTTTAATTTTAAACTTGGCTAATCAAATTAGAAGTTATTATTATTATAAACATGATAATATAGTTCCTTTCTTTTACAGCTTGTTTTCTTGGATCGTAATAATTAGCTTGTGTTTTGCTTAACTTTCTGTGTGACCAGTACTAATTTTCAAACTTTTTTATAGAACTGACAAAACCCTTTGGTCTAGAGACACATATGTCAGGTATTCTATCCATTCCAATTTGGAATAAAGGAGAATATAATTTTTAAAAATAATGTACTCAGAGTGGTAATGAAAGGAGGAGAAGATATTGCAACTGGGAAAAGATTTTTGAAACAATCAGAGAACAAGAAAATATTCTTAGAAACTTAAAATATACAACACACTTACAACACACACACGCACACACACACCTCCTTATGCCCCCACTTTCCTTCTGTATACTTTTGAATTTTTCCTCTATTTGACTGCTTTATTCTTTCATTTTTCATGTGGAAAATTTCCTAATAAGCCTGGGAACCCTGGCTGTCCTTTGATGTTTAAGAAGGAGGCTTTAAAAAGTTAATTAGAAATCATGCGTGTGGAAGGGTTTTTGTCAACTGGTTGGCTTTATGTAGGGTGATGGAGCCAAGCCCATCTGTTTATGAGCGATTCCACTAATGTGTGTCCTCTCTTCTTAGCCAGGCTCTCCTATGAATAAAATTCTATGTGGGGATGCTGTACTGCCTGACCTTGGGATCAAAATTGGGAAGGTAATTGTGTGTTGATTTTCTCATGCTGGTTGACAGGACTTCCCCAGGTGCTTTCCCCATTTCTGGGTCCAGAAGATCTCTAGGTTCAGTAAAACTTTTCTATCCACACACCCAGGCTTTCTCATGCATTTGTCCAGGAAGTAGATCTCCAATCTTCTGCTGAAGTCCGGAGAAGTTATAGGAAACAGGGAATGAAAAGCCTATACAGAGGCCGAACTCCTGTATAGGCTTCTGACCCATTCTTCTGTCACTTTTGTCTGTGCCAGTTTAAATTTCATTGATATTTCCATCTATAGTCTTTTAGATTTCACCTTTCCTTACTCTATGAAGTCAATTGCCATTCGGTTATCATTCATCAATTTACCTTGCAACTCCCCAAATCTTGGTGACATTTCTCATCCATTGGTACTTCCTCTCTTAGTTGCCATATTCTTGTGCATTTATGCTGTAACATTTTTATTTGCTATAATTTTAATATAGTTTGGGGGGTTATTGGTAATAAACATGTTTAATTTCATAAAGCCTCAGAATTATTTTTTTCTTCTTCTTTTTTTTTTTTTTGCTACTGAGCCGCTATTAAAAAGAAAAATTAAGTAGTTGCTTGTAGTTTAGAATCATTGCTAAGAGGAACAAGATATTCTGAGCATTTTGATTTTATTTGGTGGAAATAGCTACATTAAGATACAAAGATGGTGGAGGATATTTGATAATCATCTCCCAGAAACACCTATAGAGTGTGATTACATATGAATCAGCTACTCTAAAGTCTTTTACTGCCCATTTTTTGTTAGAAAGCATTAAATTTGATTCATATTACATAGGTTTTGGTACACATTTATTGGATTTTTCTAGCCACCTTTGTAGGAAGAAAAACATGGGTGTTTCTGGATCAATACAGAATAAAAATTAAATGGATTGCAGTTACATAATTTATATTTTTGCCACTTGGAACTGTTCTTTTTTCTTTCCTCCTCAAGATAACACTTTCCCATGTGGGCATGTGTAATCATTTGCTTAGGCTCTGCTTTTTTATTCCTTTCCACCAATACCTTAACCCTTACTTTGTTGTATTCTAGGAAGGTTATTTCATGTCCTTCTCCAAGAAGAAAGTAATTTATTTCATTGCTGTTCAGCAAATAAATCTTACTCTTCTCAGTTCTTCTGGACAGGCTGTGCTAGACATACATTTAAGCACTTTAAAGTGGTAATGGCAATATAGGCTAAGGAAAGGGGTGGTGGAGAGAAGCACTTAGGAAAAGAGCTTTTAGGACATAGCATAAATGCATGAGCATGTGGGTGAGTAGGTTGTCAGAGGAGGCTAGAGACAATGGATGGGTCATTGTCTAAGTGAACTTTGAATTTTAACTGACATTTTTTTCCCATTTCCATACTGTGATTAAGCTGTGGCTTAATTGACTGTAAATAGTTCAAGTTTAACTAAGTTATACCTAAAAGCTCATTTTGAAATCTCATTTTATTTTAGAGCTACAGATTTATTTATTTTGATTGAAGAAATTTATCCATTCATTCATTCATTCATTTGCTCTCCTTTAATAAAAAATAAAAAATCTGATTTTATTTAGAATGGCAATGTGTCTGGGTGTCTGGTTAAAAGATTCTATTTTTCATTCTCACTCTATCCTTGGACCAGACTATATGATTATGTGCTGAACAATAGGATTTAAATAGAATTGTTTTGTGGGACTTCCAGGAGCTTCATCTTTCACTTGCCAGCCAGGAAGGCCAATGTGGTAGCTGTGGTGTCATGGAGGCAAGGCCACATCCAAGGGATATGGGGTACAAAAATGGAGGTGAATTGTTTCTTGATGGCTGTAGAGCATCTGTGGCCTTGCTCTGACCTGTCTACTCTGGATTTACCTTGTGAGAGCAATGTACCTCAGTTAAACAATTCCATTTTGATGTAGTAGCTTCCCTTAAGGCTAATTTTAACAATACAAAAGAGAATTCAGCATTCTTTGAAACTTTTACTAAAGAATTGCAAACTGAACAGAAGAAACTTCTCAGAAGATGATATACAATCAATCAACAAATATATGAAAAAATGTTCAACACCTCTAGCCATTAGAGAAATGCAAATCAAAACTACTCTAAGATTTCATCTCACCCCAGTCAGATGGCAGTTATCAAGAAATAAACAACAAGTGCTGGAGAGGATGTGGGGAAAAAGGCACACTCATACATTGCTGGTGGGACTGCAAATTGGTACAACCAATCTGGAAAGTAGTATGGTGATTCCTTAGAAAACCAGGACTGAAACCACCATTTGACCCAGCCATCCCACTCCTTGGTCTATACCCAAAGAACTTAAAAACAACATACTACAATGATGCAGCCACTTCAATGTTTATAGCAGCTCAATTCACAATAGCTAAACTGTGGAACCAACCTAGATGCCCTTCAATAGATGAAGGATAAAGAAACTGTGGTATATATACATAATGGAATATTACTCAGCATTAAAAGAGAATAAAATTATGGCATTTGCAGGTTAAAGGATGGAGTGGAGGAAATCATGCTAAGCGAAGTAAGCCAATCCCAAAAAACAAATGCTGAATGTTCTCTCTGATAAGTGGATCCTGATCCATAATGTGGGAGGAGGAATGGGAAGAATGGAGAAACTTTAGTCAAAGGGAAGGGGAAGAAAGGGATAGGACATGGGGACAGGAAAGATAGTGGAATGCGATGGACAACAATGCCCTATGTTCATGTATGACTGCACATATGGTGTAACTCTATATTGTGTACAACCAGAGAAATGAAAAGTTGTGCTCCATTTGTGTACAATGAATCAAAATGTAGTGTGCTCTCATGTAAACCTAATTAGAATAAAAATATATTAAAAATAAAAAACCAAATATATCAGTTACAGTTGCCACCAAAAAAATTGCAAAATATCAAAATATTTGTTTATATTTTATGCAGTCTCACCTAAACTAATATATAAATTATTTTCTGCTAAAAACATTTAATAGGAACATTTTTAGATTTTAGCTTGAGACAGATGATCTAGTGTGCAATAAATATTAAATATTTAGTAAATGAATGATTATATAATTTAAAAACCACTTAGAATGTCCTATATTTATCTGTTAGTATAAGTATAAAGAAATCAATAAGTACTATGACCAAGGAGGCATCTAATTTGATAACAAGTGATGTAAATAACCTATACTTATACAAAGAGGGATGGTATTCATGGTAGAGTCACATGCAAATCCTTGAATAGCAGGAAGTGACAGATTTGCAAGAGTGGGGTTTAGACCTTGAATGAAACACAGGATGGTAAAGCAAAGATAGTGGATTATACAAGATTGAAAATGGATGGAAAGTGGATTATACAAGATTGAGGAAATTTTATTTTGTTGTTCAGATAATTGAGAGACCTTCAATTAATTTTTTTTTTGGTACCAGGGATTGAAATCAGGGGTACTCGACCACTGAGCAACATCCTCAGCCTTAGTTTGTATTTTATTTAGAGACAGGGTCTCAATGAGTTGCTTAACACCTCACCATTGTGAATTTGCAATTCTCTTGTCTCAGCCTCCAAAAGTGCTGGGATTATAGGCATGTGCCTCCCTGCCCAGTGACATTCAATTAATTTTTAGAAGGATGATCCTTCTGGCAGCATGAAAAATGTACTAGGGAGGTGAAAAGTGAATGTGAAAGACAGAGAATCCAGTCTAAGTCAAGTCTCTGGTTTCTCCATTCTTAGAAGGAAAAGGGAAAAGTCTAATTTCACCATTGTGGGTTCCATGAGGCTGAAGTCAAGGCAAAGAGGAAAGGCTTTCAAAAGTCTTGGAAAGTGAGAGGCCAGTGGCAGAGACAGACTGTTGGGAAAGGAAGAGTAATGGGCAGAAAGACAGAAGAACCATTTTTATGGTCTGAATTGTGACCTACATTGAAACTCTAATTCCTACTCTATCTTCAGTGTGAATGTTCGGAGAGAGAGCCCTTAAGGAGATTATTATGGTTAAAAGAAGTCATAAGTTAGGAGCCTGATCTGAGAGGATCAGGTGTCATTATAAGAAGAGATACCAAGGAGCCCACACTTTCTCCAAATGCACAGAGAGATGTGGCCATGTGAGGACATGGTGAGAAGGTAGCAGCTTACATAACAGAAAGGGAAGGCAAGAGTCTTAAAAAATAAAATTTATTGGATCTTGATGTTGGACTTCTAGCTTCCAGAACTGTTTTAAATAAATTCCTGAAGCCACACAGTTTGTGATATTCTGTTATGGCAGCCCAAGCTGGCTAATAGGACCATGTGCGTTTGATCAAACAGGGAATCAAAACTGGGGAATTGCATGACCTCTAAGGGAAGGAACTAGACTCCTTACTTCTCTGAGGGAAGTTTACATTGGTCCTATTGAGTTTAATGACTGGATCACATTTTTAAGTTTCTCTATTTATTAAATAGCAATAATAATGGTCTCAAACTCACAAGTTGGCTTGGCAATAAGCACATTAACAATGGAGTTAAATAAGCAGATACTGTTTGTTCAATAATACCAGTTATTTTTAAAAACAATTTGCTCCTGTTAAAAATTTGTATTCCCCATTCTGCTGAACTATAGACTTGGCCTGTACCTATAATTCTTAGAAGGAAAACTGGGAGTTGTTGACATGGTAGGTGTGTTAGCTTTCCATCAGTGATAAAATACCTGACAAGAACAACTTAGAGGAGAGAAGATTCATTTTGGCTTTTGGTTTTAGAGGACTCAATCTATGGTCAGCTGACTGCAGGACAGAAACATCATGACAGAAGGGCATGGCAGTGGAAAGATGCTTAGCTCATGGCTGCCAGGAAACGGAGAAAGAGTAATGAGAAAGGCCAAGGGCAGATAGAGTCACCAAAGTCAACAACCAATGACTTAATATGTATATATATTAATGGCTTAATATATACATATGCAAAAATAGGTATTACCCTGAATTCTATACTTATAGTCTAAAAATTATGAAAAGTTTTTAACTGTTCCAACCATAATACTTATTTCTTCCCATAGTTAGCAAGTACCAAAAGTAGAATTTCAAAACAGACTCACATGAATCATATGTCTTACCCAATACCAAATTAGTAATGATGAAAATGATATAAGCAAGAAGTAGGCACACATTTAATATTCCTCTCCAAAGGGCCTTGAGTCTTCCAAACAGCTTCCTAATTGTCCGTTTTCTCATACTCAAACTAGCACAGAAAAACTAACAATGTGTTACCAGCAAGTCATTCAGATTTAGAGCATCTTAGTTTTTATATTTGGGTAGTCATTTAAAGGCAAAGATGTTACAGTAATAATTCCGGTTTTTAGCCAGGCATATCCCTATGATTGCATGAATTTGGTATTTATTTGATTGTTTGAGCTGAGAATAGCAAAGTATTATTAGTGAGTGGTCATTCCTCTGGTTTACCTCACAAAACCATAGCAGAGTTCTAAGACTCATGTAAGGAGCTATATGATGCTCCAGCAAGTTCAAGGTCATGCATGCAACAGCTAAAGTTACATACTTGTTTTGAAGCTTGGTGACATGTTTCTTTAATGATGTTAATGTCTTTTATTCAGTCTCTTTGTTTCTTTAATGATGTTAATGTCTTTTATTCAGTCTCCACACTGTTTCAGGCCTTATTGAGACTCTTATCTATTCAGTTCTTGTAATTCTTCTTAAGCAGATTCTCTGTCCCATTTTATTGCTGCTGTTTCTTCACACCATTAATTGACTCCCCACTACTCTCAAAACTGGCCATTTAAATTAACTGATCTATTCAAGTCACTCTCCTGCCTGAAAAAGATATCCGAGTCTAAATTGCCTACCAGACACAAACAACACTTACATGCATTTAGAACTTTTGAAAATGTGATCCCAAACTCTCTCCGATGGTATCTTTCACTATTCACTATGACTAAATCATATGCTCAATCGTGTTAATCTCTACAGACATCAGATGCTATTTTCATGTTTGCTTATTAATTACCTCCATCGCTTTGACCAGTCTCTTTCTTTCAGTTGGATTGCTTCCTTCATTCTTTACCTATCTAACAAATTCTTTAATTTCTGGTTTAGGAAACTTCCCTAATTTGCCTATTGCAGTTAGTTTCTCCCTCTATATCCTTCATTTAGCACAGTGGTTTTCAGTAGCAGAAGGTGAGAGATGAATTCCTTAATATATTTCTTTAAAGCACATTGCATTCCCAGCCTTCATTTATGCCCGAGACTTAACGCTACAATATTTTGGCTGGAAAAACTTCTTTTTGTCTGATAACATACATCATTTTTATTTAGCCACAGGTCTCATAGAGCTTCTTCAGAAAAGTAATTGTGTCTTAGTTGTTTATACATCTCTAATACATGATACAGTTGCATTAAAATTATTTAGAACATAAACTCAATTTAGCAATTTTCAGATTCAGATTCCATTTCCAAATTTAGTCAAGGCATATTCTTTTCATGTTGAAGGAGATTAATACCTCAAATTAACTGTGCATGTAACTCATTCTGGAGGTAGTACTGTATGACTTTCAGAAGGCAGCGATTGCTTCATTTTCTTCTTACTCAAACCGTAACTGCTCACTCTAAAACTTCCCTCACACAGAGTTTTATAGAGAAATGTAGAAAACAGTGTGTGTACAGCTACAGTAACTTTATTATTTACTTCAGTCATCATGTTTATTTAAATGTACTTAGTTACTAAATATACTCACTCAGGTATATTTCAATGTATTTAATTATAATTAAATTAGCACTAAGGGAATTTTTGCATAAATTCTGAAAATATATTTGATTTATTAGTAGTGTGTATGCCATAATATATTAAAATATAATTTTCATTTTTCAAACAGAAAAATAAAAGAAAAATGAGAGCCCTCTGGTGGGCAATACTTTAAGTTAAAAATATCGTATATACTATTGTCCTAATAGGGACTTTCTAAAGAATAAACAAGTATTATATTTTTAAACATATCAGTAACAAATACTGACACAAATTTAATAAGTTATTTTCACTCCATAAGTATAATTTAAGCAAGCAAAATTTTCACAGAATGTCTTATTCTAAGTAACTCTTCTATCAAAATAGTCAATCTAAATAACTTCTCACAAAAAGTAGTCAAAACTAAAATATTTAAATATAGTTATATTTTTATCCTTTTACATTACATTTATGTAAAATAGATCTATCAAATTAAAATCCATAAAGTGATAGAATTAGGAGTTTTGAAATGCTAAATTGCAATGGACAGATGCATAAAGTGTGTTTTTGTTAGCCTGGTCTGATACAATGAAATAGCATGGACTGGGTGGTTTAAACAACCAAAATTTATTTCTCACAGTTCTGGAGGTTAGAAATCTGAGATTAAGGGTACCAGAGTAGTTAGGATCCAAGAAGAGTCCTCTTCCTGCCTTACAAATGTCTGCTTCCTTGCTGTGTTCTCACCTGAGTCTTATGTCTCTTTTCTTTCTTAAAAGGACACTAATGCTATCATGAAGGCTCAACTTTCAGGAACTCACTAACTCTAAGTACCTCTCAAAGGCCCCATCTTCTCGTACCATCACATTAAGGGCTAAAACTTCCACATATGAATTTTGGGGGAAACAGACATTCAGCCTAGAAAGCCTAGAACAAGATGAAATTCTTAAGTCATAAAATTAAGCATTTTAAAGTGAACAATTCAGTGGTATTTAATGCAATCATGTTGTCCTGCATGACCACTTCTATCTGTTTCTAGCACATTTATCTGCTATAGTTTGAGTATAGTTTGTCTCTTCTAAAACTCATGTTGAGATTTGACTGCCTTTGTGACAGTATTGCAAGGTGGAGCCTTTAAGAAGTGACTAGAACCTTATCAGACATATATTTGCAAAGCTTTTCTCTTATTCTATAGGTCGTGTTTTCTTGATATTATTTTTTGATATGTAAAAGTTTTTAATTTTGGTAAGTCCAATTCATGTGTTTTTTTCTTTTATTGCTTATGTGACTTATCTCTAATTTTTTTTCCTCTGAGAGTGTTATTGTTCTAACTCTTATATTTAAGTATTTTATACATTTGGTGTTAATTTTATTTTTCTAGTGTGAGTTACAGGCCCAACTTCATTTTTTTTTTGTTTTTACATATAATTTCGAACTGCATCAGTACCGTTTGTTGAACAGACCCCTCTCTTTCGTTGAATGATCCTGGACCTTGGCTTTTATCAAAAACAATTGGCCATACATTTGTGGACTTATTTCTTGACTTAAATTATATTTCATTGATCAATATGGTTACCCTTGTGCCAATACTACACTATTTTGCCTACCATAGATTTATAGTAAATTTGAAATTGGGAAGCGTGAATTCTCTGCTTTTTTTGTAGAATTTGTTTTCCCGATGCATGACCTCTCACATTTCATATGAATATGAGAAATCACTTTTCTATTAACAAAAAAAGACTGTTGACATTTTGATAGAATCTCTAGATCAGTTTGGGTACAATTGCCACTTTAATGTTAAATCTGTGAGTTAGGCTGTATATTCCTTTATTGAAGTTTTGATTTTTTAAAATTTCTTCCAACAGTATTTTATAGCTTTAAGTATAAGAGTCTTTTACCTCCTTGCTTACATTTCTTTCCAGGTTTTTCATCATTTTGAATGATATTATAAATGCAATTGTTTTCCTAATTTCCTTTTGGGGTTGTTCAACTGATTTTGGTGCTTTGATCATGTATCCTGCAACTTTGTTCAATTGTTTGTAATTGCTAGTTGTTTTTATGTCATAATTTAATTTGTAAATTAATGTTTTGAAATCTTTGGAAAAGCAGTATGTAATTCTGGAGTTTTAATATTAATTTTACTATGCTGTGGGGCAATATATTTCAAATACTTGTTCTTTACTATTATAATAAAAAAGAACAAGTCATTATTTAATTAATTTTATTTCAGCTCATGTTGTGGTTCTTAGTAGTCAGCAGAGTACTAAGTACATGATAAGTCCATAATTTATTTCTTAGAATAGGCTGTATTTATATGAAGCTAGTGATTCTCAGTTTTCATTATTTTATTAAGTTAAATTTAAGAATTGGTTTGACCCTTTTCTCAACCTAAATATACAAATTCCTTTTCCTATATAGCAAGCCTGGTATTATATGAGAAAATTATGTGGGAAATTTTGCCTAAAAATTTAAGAGACCCATCTAAATCTTGTACAGTATACTTAAGTTTCCATTAATAGAAATGGAAAGGACATTGGTGCCTAGAAACCAAGCTGAAGGAGTAATCTTGTGATCCACAGCCTGATTCTGTAGTTAAGAAGACATGGAAGGAATAGGGAGTGAGCAGTGGGAACTAAGACCTTGTATTGTATTAAAAAAACAATTATTACACTTTTTTTTCCCTTTTCCTTTTCTCTTTAGCAACCAAGTGACGTATTCCTGGGATTAGGGTGTAGACATCTTTGTATGTGTGTGTGTTGGCAAGGAAACGATTTGGGGGCTACTGTACCTAGATTCAGAGCAACTGAATCTAGGAACTATCTATTTGGAACTGCAGTAACCAAACACAGAAGAATTTAAAAGGAGCCAAGAAGGAAACACAAATTATCTACAAAAATGAGGGGATTTTCCAAATATCTGCATTGGGATCACATAACAATAGAACACAGTCTTAGATGTGGTAAGGGAAAAATAACTGGCTGCATAGAAATATAGAATAACTATAATTCCAAAATGAAAATATTTTCAAACAGAGAAAAACAGTATTTACCACTAGCAACCATTTATTAGGGAATTCTAAAGTGTGTACTTCACATAGGAAAAAAATCCTAAATGGAATGTCAATATTCAAGAGAAATAAAGAGGCAAATAAAGATGCTGGTAAATATGTGGGGATGATGCAACAGATATTGACAGTAAAAAATGAATTTGTATAATTTATGAAAAATAGAATTGAAATATTGGGAAATGCAGCATTAGGAAGGGGAATCTGAATGATGCCATTTTAAATGCTTTTTATTAACTTTAGCTAATATACCGAAGATTTTCATTAACTTTAGACATTTTAAGTTCAATAAGCATTCTAAAATATCTAAAAGGAATAGAAAAAACTGATTGTATCTTAAAAAATATAGAAAAAGTGCTAAAAGAAAAAAGAAAGATAAGTTCAATAGGAGGTAAGAACAAATAAAATAATAAAGATAAGAACTGGGATAAATGGAAACCATGAAGGAAGATGATATAAGTTAACAAATCAGTAATGGAAAGAAATACATAAACTCTACACTAAAGTTAGAGGACAAGAATTGCTAGATGGATACTAATTAAAAATTTCAGAATATTTGTTTACAAAAAATTGTTGAAATAAGACATAAAAGGTTGATAAAAATAAGACATGAAAGTTATGCTATTTAAAAAACGATAAACTTAGTGTAGCTCTGTGAATAACAAAAAGTTAGATATTAAGGTAAAAACCATTAAATATAAAAATAAAAATGTAGATCTCTGACTGTGGACACTATTTCATTTCATGAGGATGCTATCACAACTGTAAATGTTTAGACCCCAGATCTGATATACATAATTGTGAAGCAAAAAGTGGCAACAGTACAGGATTATTTGTTAAATCTACAATCATAGTGGGAATCTTAATATTTACACCTTAGTATTGACAAATTGAATAGACAAAATATAAGTGTAAGATCTGAACAACCTAGTTGTTAGGTTTGTTCTGAAGAACATATAGATCCATTCACCCAGCAATCAGAGAAATAAATATTTATTTCAGGTATGTATTGCACGTAAGAGTAGTAGCCACAAGCTGTCAAAACCTTCTTCGTTTTGTGTTGCTCCTCAAGTTGTTAGTTGGCGTTCAAAAATTCTCAGCTTCCTTTCTGAGCAGTGTGATGTGGGGCTGGTGGGAAAGTGTTGTCCACTCCACTCGCAGGATGGGGTCGCTGCAGAGTTCTATGAGAGGAGTTCTAATTGGTATTCCTGAAGGCTGTGTTTAGGTCTAGGTAGTCCCCGGAGTGGGGGCGGTGGTAATTGGCCTGAAGATTTTAAATCAGCTCAACTCCAGAACCTAACAGATGGCAATCCACACTGGGACTCTGTAGCCCAGGAGTCTATCCTGGTTCTGCTTGTGCATACAGCTGAGGAGCCAATTCTTTGCCCTTTCCGCCACCCATAGGTCCCATCCTTTCCAGACTCCTGTGCTTAGTCTCCAAGCCCACACTCACTCCTACTAGCCCAATTGAATTTCTGGCTCACGACAGCTGGTCCTGTGAGCTGCCAGACTCAAAGGGTAAGAGGGACCTGGAATTGCTCGGATCTGAATGCCTCATGTTCTCCTGGGTAAAACACTCTTTGCACCTGAACTTCTCCTGGTTTTCTAGTCACACAGTGAGTTGTGTGGTGTGCCACTACTAGTCTGGTTTTTGGACCCAGCTCAGATTACATAGGTCTGGGCACCAGAGTTTTGTGCCACAGCTGCAGCCTGCCATAGTGCATCAGGAAAAATGGCCTCTGTTTCTGCTCTGTGCACACAGAAGATAGGGAGCATCTTACCCACAGGAGGATACAGTGTAGCTCACCCACTGGATCAGTCCAACAGTATTGTTGATCTCTGATTCTGTTTCAAGACATGCCATAGTGCCACCTGAAGTATACGTTTTCCAATCTCCCACCCCAATTTTCCAGTTGCAGATCTGCTCCTGTGGTTGGGGCACCTGCAATGGGTTTTCTTTTATTTTATTATAGCCAAACTTCCTAACTTATTCTAAAAGTCCAGTATTAAATCCCATCAAAATCCCTCTAAAATCACTCACTTCACTAAGAAGTTATTTATCCACTTTCCCGGTCTCATGGCACAGAGTAACTTGGAAATCAATCACCCCCACTCCACCAACTTTCTCCAGTCTATCTCCATGATTTGTTTTTTCAGCAGATTCATTATTGAAGTATAGGATTGATTGATGTATGTTCATCCTGTGTCCTTCTTCTTAACTGAATTTATTAGTTCTAGAAGTCTTCTGGTGGAGTATTTTTTTTTTTTTGGAGGAAAGGATCATGTCATCAGCAAACAGATAATTTGACTTCTTTTCCTATTTGCATCCCTTTAATTTTCTTTTCTTGCCTCATTGCTCTGACCAGGCTTTCAAAACCATGTTGAATAAAATGTTGAGAGTGGACATCCTTATCTTGTTCTTTTTTTTAGAGGAAATGTTTTAAATTTTTCTCCATTCACTATGATGTTGGCCTTGGATTTCTTTACAATGTTGAGTTAATCTCCATTTATCCTTAGTTTCTCTAGTGTCTTAAACATGAATGGGTGCTCAACTTTGTTAAATGTTTTTTTTCTGCAACTACTGAGATAATCATGCAATTCTTGTCCTTTATTTATGTAGTGAATTACATTTATTGATTTGTATATGTTGAACCAACCTTGTATCCCTGGGATGAAGCCTATTTTATTGTAGCCCACTATCTTAATGTAGTTTTGCATGAAGTTTCTCAACATATGAATAAAAATTTTGCATCTATGCCCATCAGGGATATTGGCCTGAAGTTATCTTTTCTCAATGTGTTTTTGTCTGGTTTTGGTACTGGGGTGATACTGACTTTATAGAATGAATTTGGCAGTGTTCCCTCCTTTTCTATTTTATGAAATGTTTTGACAAGTGTTGGCATTAGTTCTTCTATAAAGGTCTAGTTAGTAGAACTTATAGAAGGTGATGGACCTCTATAACAAAAACTATAGAACACTGAATAAAGAAAGTGAAGAACATCTTAGAACATAGAAAGACCTCCCATGTTATTGCATAAGCAGAATTAATAATGTCAAAACAGGCTAGGTGCAGTGGCACACGGCTGTAATCCACATGCTCTAGAGGCCGAAGCAGGAAGATGGCGAGTTCAAAGCTAGCCTCAGCAAAAGCAAGGCACTAAGCAACTCAGTGAGATCTTGTCTCTAAATAAAATACAAAATAGGGTTGGGATGTGGCTCAGTGGTTGAGTACCTCTGAATTCAATCCTCAGTACCCCCTTCAAAAAAAATTATAATGTCAAATGGCAGTAATACCAAAAGCATTACACAAATTTAATGCGATCCCTATCAAAATACCAATGACATTCTCCACAGTACCAGGAAAAGAAAAAGAAAAAGAAAGGAAAACACTTCTAAAATACATTTGGAAGAATAAGAGATCCAAATAGCCAAAGAAATCCTGAACAAGAAGAGTGATGGTGGAAACATCATATTATTGAACCTCAAATTATAGAAATACAGTAACAAAAACTCTAGGGTATTGGCTCCAAAACAGGCATGAAGACCAATGGAATAAACTAGAAGACAGAAATAAGCCCACATAGATACAATCATCTGATACTCAACAAAGGTGCCAAAAACATGTTGAATAAAAGATAGCTGATACTCAACAAAGGTGCCAAAATTGTTGGAGAAAAGATAGCCTTTTAAACAAATGGAGAATGAAACTTGACCCCTATCTCTCATCCTGCACAAAAGTCAACTCAAAGTAGATCAAAGACCTAGGAATTATTTCAGAAGTGCTTCAACTGCTAGTAGAAACCATAGGGTCAACACTCCCACAGGCAACAACTTGGCTTAAAAAGATCCCTAAGTCTCATGAAATAAAACCAAGAATTAATAATTGGAATGGCATCAAATCAAGAAGCTTTTACACAGCAAAGTGAGACAAGAGCATGAAAAGAGAGCCTACAAAATGGAAAGAATCTTTGCCAGTTAGTCCTCTTACAGAGGATTAATACACAGAACAAAAAGAATTCAAAAAACTTAACACTAATAAAAACAAATAACTCAGTTAACAAATAGGCAAAAAAAAAAACTTAACAGACACTTCTGAAAAGAAGAAATTCAAATGGACAATAAATAAATAAATATTCAAAATTTCTAGTAATTGGGGAAATGAAAATCATAACTACATTGAGGGATCAGTTCCAAAATGGCGGCCTAGATGGACGCACCATTTCTAGTCTCTCCAGGACCAAGGTTTAAAGTAGTGGAAACACTGTTTCTCAGCAAGTTTTTAGAGGGCACTCTGCAGCTGCCTCCATGCAGGAACTCCTTTCACGTGGTGGGAGGGTTGCCAGGCCCTAGCATTTGCACAGGACCCCAGCTGCAAGCCAGGGCAGGACCCCTCTGCTGCAAAACCCACTCCTGCACAGGATCCTTGGCTCCAGTGCCCACACACTTTACAAAACCTCGGGGGGGGGGGGCCCACCCACACAGGATCCCTAGCTGTTGCTCTCACACAGGACCCCAGCTCCCACACAGGACCCCTGGCTGCCGCTCTTGTGTGGATCTTCATCTACCAGGGTGGAACCTCCCTGTTCACCTACATCTGGGGACATAGGACAGGATCTGCAGACAAACTTTTACTTCTGCACAGCACACCACAAGAGCTGCACCTCCAAACATATCTACTAACATCACTGCTAGCCTTGGCCCTTCACCCTATCTCTGAAGCAGGTGGCTTTTTTGTGAGACTCCTGCTTCACCATCTTTGACCTGAATGATCAGATACCAGTAAGTAACAGACAACTCCACCTACTGGAAGAGAAGGGAAGCAATCCTGTTTATTTACATTGAAACTTTTTTTCCTTAATATTCCTTTTCTTCTCTTATCTTCCTTTCTTTTTCTCTTCTTTTCTCTCTCTTGCTCTTTTCCCACCCTCACATCCCCAACATTTGTGAAACCAACTATTTTTTATGCATTAGGCTACTGCAGATGGGGATATCTGATTAGTATACTACAGTTGTATTATATAGTCTCATAACTTCCACCTTTATATGTTTTATTTTTCTTAATTTTTTGTCTCCTTGTTAGTTGTACTCTATTTTTTTCCTACTTACTAGTCTTCCCCAAATCTCTTTCTCTCTTTTCTACTAATAGCCAACTTCTTTTGGATTCCTCTTTCATGCTTTCTAGGATTTAATAACTATATCCTCATTTCCTACCTCCCTAACATTTCATCCTACAACCCACCCCTGGTTCTCTCTAGCCCACCAGCAGAAACTGTAGACACTTTTGCAAACCTACTGTTTATATAGTAGATGCTAACTGAACTCATAATTTCTATATATTGTGACAAAGCCATAAATGTATTTAGGAGCTATTAGGAGCTACTTGGTTTGAAACTATATATTTTTTGTATTGAGATCTGTCAATATCGGTCTCCCCCTTAAAGGAGAGGTATTGGAATCCTGTAAGGATTCTATAAGCCTATAGGATAAAGACTGTAACAACTCATATCTGCAGTGCTAGAAGGGAAGACACACAAACAACATGAAAAAAAACAGGGGAAGAAAGTGCCTCAAACAAACCAAGATACTACATTATTAGAATCCATGGTTGGCACAGCAGAAGAAATGTCAGAGAAGGAGTTCAGGATGTACATAACTAAAATGTTCTGTGACTTAAAGAATAATATAAAAGAACAAACCCAGGCAGCAAAAGATCATTTTGATAAAGATCTACATAAGCAAATACAGGAAGCAAAAATTACTTCAATAAGGAGATAGAGATTCTGAAAAATAACAAACAGATATCCTCAAAAGGAAAGAAACAATAAACCAAAATAAAAACTTAATAGAAAGCATCACCAACCAATTAGATCACTTGGAAGACAGAACTTCAGACAATGAAGACAAATTATTTCATCTTGAAAATAGAGTTGACCACACAGCGAAGATGGTAACAAACAATGAACAGAACATCTAAGAATTATGGGAAAGCATGAAAAGACTAAATTTTAAAATTATTTGGAGAGAAATACATAGAATTTCAAGCCAAGGGAATAACAATCTATTCAATAAAATAATACCAGAAAAATTTTCAAAATGAAGAACAAATTGATAATCAAATATAAGAACACTAAATGTACAAAATCACAACAGACATACACCAAGGCACATCATAATGAAAATGCCTAGTATTCAGAATAAGGAGAGAAACTTAAAAGCCACAAGAAAAAGGAATCAGATTACATATAGGGGGAATCCTATTAGGATCTCTGCAGATTTCTAAACCCAGACCATTAAAGCTAGAAGAGCTGAGAACAACATATACCAAGCTCTGAAATACAATGTATGCCAACCAAGAATCTTATATGCAGCAAAATTAAGTTTTAGATTTGATGATGAAATGAAAGCCTTCCAAGATAAACAAAAGTTAAAATAATTTACAATAAGAAAGCCTGCACTACAGAATATTCTTGGCAAAATATTCCATGAGGAGAAAATGAAAACAACAATGAAAACCTGCAAAGGGAAGGACTACAGTAAAAGAAAGGCAACTCAAAGGAGAAACCTAGTCAAGTTAAAAACTAAAAATAAACCAAAATAACTGGGAATACAAACCATGTCTTAATAATAACACTGAATGTCAATGGCCTTAACTCAGCCATTAAAAGACATAGACTGGCAGATTGGATTAAAAGGAAAAACTCAACAATATGCTGCCTCCAAGAGACTCATCTCATAGAAAAGGACACTCACAGGCTGAAGGTGAAAGGAGGGAAAAAATGTATCACTCACATGGACTGCATAAACAAGCAGGGATTTCCATCCTCATATCAGATAAAGTGGACTTCAAACCAAAGTTAGTAAAAAGAGATAAAGAAGGTCACTTCATATTGCTTAAGGGAATCATACATCAATAAGACATAACAATCTTAAATAGCCATGACCCAAACAATGGGGCAGCCATGTATGCCAAACAAACTCTTCTCAACTTCAAGAATCAAATAGACCACAACACAATAGTACTGGGTGACTTTAACACACCTCTCTCACCACTGGATAGATCTTCCAAACAAAAGCTAAACAAAGAATCTATAAAACTCAAAAGAACAATCAATAATCTAGACTAAACAGACATATATAGAATATCCCATTCTTTAACAAGCAAATAAATTTTTTCTCAGCAGCACACAGATCCTTCTACAAAATAGATCATATGCTATGCCACAAAACTAGTCTTAGTAAATATGAAAAAAAAATTGAGATACTACCCTGCATTCTATCTGACCATAATGGAATAAAATTAGAAATCAATGACAATTTTAAAAAAGAAGCTACTGTAACACCTGGGTACTCAATAATATGCTATTGAATGCCACATGGATAACAGAAGACATCAGAGAGGAGATAAAAAATTCTTTGAGGTAAATGAGAACCCCAATACAACATATCAGAATCTTCGGGACATCATTAAGGCAGTGCTAAGAGGAAAGTTCATTGCATTAAGATCATCTATTCAAAGAAGAAAAAGTCAACAAATAAATGACTTTACTCTACATCTCAAAGCCCTAGAAAAAGAGGAACAAGTCAACACCAAAAGAAGTAGAAGACAGAAAATAATTAAAATCAGGGCTGAAATCAACAAAATTGAAACAAAAGAAACAATTCAAAAAATTGACAAAACAAAAAGCTGGTTCTTTGAAAAAATAAACAAAATTTACAAACCCTTAGCCACCCTAACAAAAAGGAGGGAAAAAAACCCAAATTACTAAATTTTGAGATGAAAAAGGAAATATCATGACAAACACTACTGAAATAGAGAGGATAATTAGAAACTATTTTGAAAATTTATACTCTCAGTAAAATAGAAAACCCTGAAAACATTGACAACTTTCTAGAGGCATATGACCTACCTAAACTGAACCAAGAGGACATACACAACTTAAACAGATATTTCAAGCAAGGAAATAGAAGATGCCATCAAGAGCCTCCCAACCAAAGAAAACCCTGAACCTGATGGATTCTCAGCCAAATTCTACAAAAACTATGAAGAAGAACTAACTCCAATACTCATCAAATTATTCCATGATATAGAAAAGGAGAGAACCCTTCCAAACTCATTCTACAAGGCTAGTATCACCCTGATACAAAAACGAGACAGAGACACATCAAAAAAGGAAAATTTAAGATCAATATCTCTGATGAATATAGAAGAAAAAATTCTCAATAAAATTTTGGCAAATCAAATACAAAAGTATATTAAAAAAATAATGCACCATGATCAGGTGGGGTTCATACCAGGGATGCAAGGTTGGTTCAACGTATGGGAAATCAATAAACATAATCCATCACATCAATAGAATTAATGATAAGAATCATATGATTTTATCATTTAATGATAAGAATCAATTGATTTTATCAATTGATGCAGAGAAAGAATTTAACAAAAAAAAGCACCCTTTTATGTTCAAAACACTAGAAAAACTAGAGATAGTAGGAACATACCTCAACGTTGCTAAAGTTATCTATGCTAAACCCAAGGCCAGCATCATCCTAAATGGAGAAAAATTGGAAGCATTCCCTCTAGAAATGGGAATGAGACAGGGATGCCCTCTTTTACCACTGATATTCAACATTGTCCTTGAAAAACTAGCCAGAGCAATGAGACAGGTGAAAGAAATTAAAGGGATATGAATAGGAAAAGAAGAACTCACACTATCATTATATGCTGATGACATGATTCTATACTTAGAGGATCCAAAAAATTCCACCAGAAAAACTTCTAGAATAAATAAATAAATTCATCAGTGTAGCAGGATATAAAATCAATACCCATAAATCAATTGCATTTCTGTACACCAATGAGGAATCCTCTGAAAGACAAATTAGAAAAATTCCCCTTTCACAATAGCCTCAAAAAAAAAAACTTGGGAATCAATTTAACAAAAGAGGTGAAAGACCTCTACAATGCAAACTACAAGACACTGAAGAAAGAAATTGAAGAAGATTTTAGAAGATGGAAAATTCTCCCATGCGCTTGGATAGGCAGAATCAATATTTTTAAAATGGCCATACTACCCAAAGCACTATATAGATTCAATGTGATTCCAATTAAAATCCCAAAGTCATTTCTTATAGAAATAGCAAAGGCAATCATGAAATTCATTTGGAAGAATAAGAGACCCAGAATAGCCAAAGCAATCCTCAGTAAGAAGAGTGAAGCAGGAGGCATCACAATACCAGACCTTAAACTATACTACGAACCTATAGTAACAAAAGTGGCATGATACTGGCACCAAAATAGACATGTAGACCAATGGTACAGAATAGAAGACACAGAGACTAACCCACATAAATACAGTTATCTCATACTAGACAAAGGTGCCAAATACATACACTTGAGGAAAGATAGCCTCTTCAACAAATGGTGCTGGGAAAACTGGAAATCCATATGCAACAAAATGAAACTAACCCCCATCTCTCACCCCTAATGAACCCCTAATGAAACTAAACCCCCTATCTCTCACCATGCACAAAATTCAACTCAAAATGGATCAAAGACAGGAATTAGACCAAAGATCTTGCACCCAAATCTTCATCACATTGGATTAGGCCCCAACTTCCTTAACAAGATTCCTAAAGTACAAGAAATAAAAGCAAGAATCAATAAATGGGATCAATTCAAACTAAAAAGCTTCTTCTCAGCAATAGAAACAATCAATGAAGTGAACAGACAAATATTTTCTGTGAGCAAATTTTTGCCACACACACATCAGATAGAACACTGATCTCCAGGATATATATAAAACTCAAAAAACTTAACACCCAAAAATCAAACAACTCAATCAATAAATGGGCTAAAGAGATGAATAGAAACTTCTCAGAAGATATGCAATCGATAAACAAATATATGAAGAAATGTTCAACATCTCTAGCAATTAGAGAAATGCAAACCAAAACTACTCTAAGATTTCATCTCACCCCAGTCAGAATGGCAGTTATCCAAAATACAAGCAACAATAAGTGCTGGCAAGGTTGTGTGGGAAATGGCACACTCAAACATTGCTGGTGGGACTGCAAATTGGTTGCAACCTATTTGGAAAGCAGTATGGAGATTCCTTCAAAAATTGGAATGGAACCACCATTTGACCCAGCTATCCCTCTGCTCGGCCTATACCCTAAAGACTTAAAAATAGCATACTACAATAATGCAGCCACTTTAATGTTTATAGCAGCACAATTCACAATTGTAAACTGTGGAGCCAATGTAGATGCTCTTCAATAGATGAATGGATAAAGAAACTGTGGTATATATACACAATGGAATATTACTCAGCAATAAAAGAGAATAAAATTATGGCATTTGCAGGTAAATGAATGGAATTGGAGAACATAATGCTAAGCGAAATAACAAATGCCCCCCAAAACAAATGCTGAATGTTCTCTCTAATTAGTGAATACTGATACATAATGGGGCTGGGGGTGGAGAGCATAGGAGAAATGGAGAAACTTTGGATGGGACAGGGAGAGGTGGAGAATGGGTGAGGGAATGGGAGTAGCAAAAATGGTGGAATGAGATGGACATCACTACCCTAGGTGCATGTATGAAGACATGAATGATGTGACTCTATCTTGTTTGCAACCAGAGAGATGGAAAATTGAACTCTATATATGTACTATGACTTGAAATGCATTTAAAAAATTAATTTAAAAAATTGACAATAAAAACTACATTGAGATTTCATCTCACTCCAGTCAGAATGGCAATGATTAATAATACAAATATTAATAAATATTGGTAAGTAAATGGGAGAAATGATATATTCATACATTGTTGGTGGGACTGCAAATTAATGGAACCAATCTATATAGAGTAGTATGAAGATACATCAAAAAACTGGGAATGGAATCACCATATAACCCATATATCCCATTTCTTGGTATCTATCCAAAAAGTTTAAAATCAGCATACTATAGGGATGCAGCCACATCAATATTTATAGGAGTACCATTTGCAATAGCCAAGCTATACAACCAGCCAAAGTGCCTGTTAACAGATGAATGGATAAAGACAATGTGGTATATCGACACAAAGAATTATTACTCAGTTATAAAGAGGAACAAAATTATGGCATTGCTGTTAAATCAATAGAACTGAACACCACCATAACTGAAATAAGCTAGACTAAGAAAGTCAAAGTTTGAATATTTTCTCTGAAATGCAGAAAGGAGGGAAAAAGAAAAGAAGAAAAGGTTGGGGTAGGGAAATTCCATGAAAAAGAAAAGAGATCAGTGGAAAGAGGAAGGTGATTGAGAGGGATGGAGGAGGGATGGAAAAAGAGAATAATGATGGAATGAATCTTACCTTACTTATCTATGTATACATATGAATATACCACAGTTAATCTCACTTTCATATATATTCACAAGGCACTAATTAAAATAATATATAAATTAATGAAAGATCAGTAGAGTACAGGGAAGGAAACAGAAGGAAGGAGGAGGGGAGAGAAAGGGGAAGTACTTGGGACTGAATTAGAACAAATTATATTCCATGCTTGTATAATTATGTCATAATAAATTCTAATATTATGTATAGCTATGATGAACTAATAAATTATTTTGAGATGGAAAAATAATATTGTAGGTTCATAGTATCCATTTTCCAGCCTTCTACAATAACAGTAACAATAACAGACATGGCATTGGTACAGGATAAAAATATAGATGACAGGAATAGAAGAGGGTTATATAAGTTGACCCACACATATATGGCCATTTGGATATCAACAAAGGTATTGAGGTCATTCAATGGAAAGAAGAAAATATTTTCAACAAATGATACTGAACTACTGAAATTCCATATGCAATAAAAAATTATTTTTATCTCATAACAAAATAATCAACATAAAATCAGCAAGATTATATATATAACTTAAAATTATAATACCTATGAGGAAAGAAAGAAAATATATGATAATTAAGCATAAATTGCTAGTACACAAGCTATAAATGAAAAATATATAAATTTTGTCAAAGTTCAAAGATGGAGAGACAATATTGCAAATCACATGTCAGATAACAAATCTATATTCAGAATGGATGGATGAATGGATATAGATAGACAGAAAAACAGTATTTTGTCACACAATAATCTCACTAATTTCATGTCAATAAACTCTTAAAATACCAGCAAGTGTTTATATATATTCTTCACCAAAGAAGACTTCTAGAATAGCAATTGAGCAAAAGAGATGTTCGACCTCTTACTTATTAGGGAAATTCAAATGAAAACCATAGTAAGCTACCACTAAACACTACTCAAGTGTCTAAAATTACAAAAAAAAAAAAAAAAAAAAAAAAAAAAAAAAAAAAAAAAAAAAAAAAAAAAAAAAAAAAAAAAAAAAAAAAAAAAAAGCAAAATACAAAAGGCAAAGAAAGATATGAAGCACCTGAAACACTTATGTTTTACTGGTCAGAATGCAAATAGTATCAACATTTTTAAAAGGGGTTTGTATCAGTTTCTTCGAAAACTAAGCATATGCTTACTGTATGAATAAGTGACTCTTCTCTTATGCATTTATATAAAAGGATTAAAAATAGGTCTGCACAAAGGCCCATATAATAATATTTATAAGTAACATCGAAAGCACCCCCAAAATCCAAATATCCATAAACTGGTAAGTGCATAAACAATTTTTGATATATTCATACAAGGAGATTTTTTCATAGCAATAAATGGAACTTCTGAAACATGCAACAACATGTATAAAATTTAAAAGCCATTTTATTTTTTTGCTAAGAAACCAGACAGCAAAGATACACTGTGCTATTCCACTATACCAGAAAACTCTAGTAGGTACAAAAATAGACCAGTGGTTTCCAGAGGCTGAGTGCAGGGGTTAGTGGGAAAATTACCACAAATATCATGAGAAAGTTATTTTTGTGGTAATGACAATATGCTGTATCTTGTTTTGGAGATGGTTACGTGGCTTTTACATTTGCCAAAATTCATAGAACAGTAGACTTAAAAACAGTAAAATTTATCATACATAAATTAACTCAATTTTAGATGGGCATTTTAATTAAAATTGGAAAATGTATTTATTAGCAGGAAGTAAGACATAAAACTCACAAATTATAACAGAAAAAAGATTTTAATACATTAAAAATAACAACTGTTCAAAGATGTCAAAAGGCTATGAAAATATAAGTAACTTATTGAAATATTTGTAGCACAACTAAATAATGAGGGATTAATAATGAGAATAAGGATACAGAAATCACCAAGAGAAAGAGAGACGCCCTAATAAAAAAGTGAAGTACATCACAGAAAAACATATATAGGCAATAAATGTATTTTAAAATACTTAGTTTTATAACAAGTGAGAAAATGCTTATTAATATTACTAAAGTCTATTTAACATTTAAAAGTCTGACAAAACAAAATTCTGATGATATCAAGTGTTGAATGATGTGTAAAATAATAGAAACACATATTTGCAATCAGAGAATAATTTGATGCAAAAATGTAGCATCTTAGAGAGATTGGATAGGCACATACTCTATAACTAAGCAATTCTATCCCCTAGATTTACTCCTTAGAAAAAATTTTATAATCTTGCATAAGTTTATTATGAAATACTGGAATATTTATAGTAGTAAATTTTAATATGAAATAATACCAATGACAAAAAGTAGAAGCAGATCACATAGATTCACTTGAGAAAATACTGTATTACAACAAATACAGAAAACTGACATTACAAATATCAACATAGATGGCTATCAGAAACAATGTTGACCAAAAGGTGCAATCTACACAATGGAGAGAAAATGGTTTTATTTAATTTTTTATTTTTAATGAACTTTGTAAACTTTAAAAACTGTTTAGATTTATATAAAGATTTCAATAATAGTAGAGAGTTGCCATATAACTTCACATACATTTTCCTTCATTTTTAATATCTAACCTTACTTAATATGGGACATTTGTTACAACAAACTGGTATTGGTACATTATGATTAATTAAATTCCTTGCTTAATTCAGATGGCCTTAGGTTAATTAATGACTTTTTTGTTTCAGAATCCCACCCAAGAAACCACATTTGTTAGACAAGTTCCTTACACTTCTCTTTGCAGGTCCTGACGACCTTGACAGTTTTGAGAAATACTCCTCAGTCACTTTGAAGAATGTCCCTTTGCCTTTCTAATGATCTGATGGTGGTTGTATATTTCGAGGAGGGAGACCACAGAGGTGTATTATATTTTCATCAAAGGCATAGTTATTTATCACATTGTTGGTGCTCATCCCAATTAACTGGTTGAAGCAGTACTTGTCTAATTTCTCTTTAAAAAGTTATTTTCCTCATGTCTATGTTCGTTTTAAATGCAATGGCAAAAAACTGTCCTCTAACAATAAGTAATACTCTTGATTAGATTCTTAGATTCCTGAATGTAGCTCCTAAGTCCACTAACATGTGCGTTCTGTTGTCATTGCCTCTATCATCTGTGGTGTCCTTCATCTCTTAGTTTTTCTTGCATCTGAAGGTACCATTGCCAAATATGCCCTTGTAGGTGCTGGCAAGTTTACTTATCCTATTCTTGCTAAAGAAATTTGAGAGGCAGAAAGTCTCAAACATTCGCTACATCTTTTAAGCCAAACTAGTAGTACTTTGGGCAGTAAAAATTCAAGTGTTAGATTTTTTGTTTTACCATCTGTATATTTAGTACATAAATTAATTAAACATTTCCAAATGTGAATAGTTGAATTCTGTCTAAAATCAAAGAGCGAAGAAGAGATCTGATCTTGTCTTAGGAAAATGTGACTAGTGAAACAATCTAAGTTTATACTTACTAATAAAAGCAAAAAAAAAATGTAAACACATTTACAGTTTTATTTATAATGAACTTACTCTCAAGAAAAGTTAAAAATTGGTAAGTAGTATAGCTTCTAGAGAATAATTTGAGGTGAGGGAATTTTATGGTTTTAGCCTTTGGATTTATATTTTCTTTTAATGTACAGAATAGCTAACCTCTACAAAAAAATCACTTAAAACAATTTGTAGAGAAATTTAAGACATTTTCTTTGGATAAAAGATAACACAGTATTCTCTAAGGTCTTTAAAGAGATTGATATTAAGAATTTCTAGTACAACCAGTCAAGATATTCATCAGAAATGGTTTTTGGTATTAAATTTCTCTTTGCATATACTATGTACATTTTCCTCATCATTTTCTCTCATTAGCACTATTAGCAAAATAGATACTCCAGTATCTATTTTCTACCTTCTCAAGTGTAAATAATTGAGTTTCCAGGCAACATAAGAGAAACATTATAGGCCATCAGAATGAGACATGAAAAATAGACTGAGAATACTTACCCATAAATTTTGGAAAATGTAAGTTATCTCCTAAAAGAATGATTCTCTTAAAAGTATGGCTTCATTTTTTTTAAGCTATATTCTACTTAGGATAGATTATAGTTTCTGGAATTCCTAATCCCTTAATGTTTATGTCCAAGATATTAGAGCATTTCTGTAACAGCAAATCTCTCATTGAACCATGAAGTATATCTATATCACATTTGTGTTGTATCTCACTCTGTCAAAACTTCTCAACTACAAGAATAAAATAGACCACAACACAATAATACTTGGTGACTTTAACATAGCTCTCTCACTACTATATAGATCTTCCAAACAAAAACTAAACAAAGAAACCATGGAACTCAATAAAACAATCAATGATATAGACTTAACAGACATATAGAGAGTGTTCCATCCATCAATGAACGAGTACACTTTTTTCTCAGCAGCACATGGATCCTTCTCCAGAATAGATCATATGTTATGTCACAAAGCAAGTCTTAACAAATACAAAAAAATAGAGATACTACCCTGCATCCTATCTGACCATAATGTAATAAAATCAAATCAATGACAGATTAAAAAATAGAAACTATTCCAACACCTGGAAACAAAGTAATATGCTATTGAATGACACATGGATAACAGAAGACATCAGGGAAGAGAGAAAAAAATTCTTAGAGGTAAATGTAAACTCTGATACAACATATCAAAATCTCTGGGACACCATAAAGGCAGTGTCAAGAGGAAAGTTCATTGCATTAAGCTCATTCATTAAAAAAAGAAAAAGTCAACAAATAAATGACTTGACTCTACATCTCAAAGCCCTAGAAAAAGAAGAACAAACCAACACCAAAAGAAGTAGAAGGCAAGAAATACTTAAAATCAGGGCTGAAATAAATAAAATTGAAACAAAAGAAACAATTAAAAACACTGACAAAACAAAAAGCTGATTCTTTGAAAAAATAAAAGTGACAAACCCTTAGCCACCCTAACAAAAAGAAGGAAAGAGAAAACCCAAATTACTAAAATTCATGATGAAAAAGGAAATATCATGACAGACACTATTGAAATAGGGAGGATAATTGGAAACTATTTTGAAAATCTATACTCCAGTAAAATAGAAAACCCTGAAGACACTGACTAATTTCTGGAGACATATGACCTACACAGACTGAACCCAGAGGTCATACACAACTTAAACAGATCGATTTCAAGCAAGGAAATAGAAGATGTCATCAAGAGCCTTCCAACCAAGAAAAGCCCAGGACCAGATGGATTCTCAGCTGAGTTCTACAAGATCTACAGAGAAGAATTAATACCAATACTCCTCAAACTATTTCATGAAATAAAAAAGGACAGAACCTTTCTAAACTCATTCTATGAGGCAAGTATCACCCTGATACCAAAACTAGAAAAAGAAAGAAAGAAAATTTCAAATCAAAGAAAGAAAATTTCAGACCAATATCCCTGATGAACATAGATCCAAAAATTCTCAATAAAATTATAGCAAATCGCATACAAAAACTTATCAAAAAAATAGTGCACCATGATCAAGTGAGGTTCATTCCAGGGATGCAAGGTTGAGTCAACATATGGAAAACCACTAATGTAATTCATCACATCAATAGATTTAAAGATAAGAGTCATATGATTTTATCAATCAATGCAGAGAAAGCATTTGACAAAATACAGCACCCTTTTATGTTCAAAACACTAGAAAAACTAGAGATAGTAGGAACATACCTCAACATTGCTAAAGCTATCTATGCTAAACCCAAGGCCAGCATCATCCTAAATGGAGAAAAATTGGAAGCATTCCCTCTAAAAATAGGAATGAGACAGGGATGCCCTCTTTTACCACTGATATTCAACATAGTCCTTGAAACACTAGCCAGAGCAATGAGACAGGTGAAAGAAATTAAAGGGATATGAATAAGAAAAGAAGAACTCACACTATCATTATATGCTGATGACATGATTCTATACTTAGAGGATCCAAAAAATTCCACCAGAAAAACTTCTAGAATAAATAAATAAATTCATCAGTGTAGCAGGATATAAAATCAATACCCATAAATCAATTGCATTTCTGTACACCAATGAGGAATCCTCTGAAAGACAAATTAGAAAAATTCCCCTTTCACAATAGCCTCAAAAAAAAAAAAAAAAAAACTTGGGAATCAATTTAACAAAAGAGGTGAAAGACCTCTACAATGCAAACTACAAGACACTGAAGAAAGAAATTGAAGAAGACTTTAGAAGATGGAAAATTCTCCCATGTGCTTGGATAGGCAGAATCAATATTGTTAAAATGGCCATACTACCCAAAGCACTATATAGATTCAATGTGATTCCAATTAAAATCCCAAAGTCATTTCTTACAGAAATAGCAAAGGCAATCATGAAATTCATTTGGAAGAATAAGAGACCCAGAATAGCCAAAGCAATCCTCAGTAAGAAGAGTGAAGCAGGAGGCATCACAATACCAGACCTTAAACTATACTATGAACCTATAGTAACAAAAGTGGCATGATACTGGCACCAAAATAGACATGTAGACCAATGGTACAGAATAGAAGACACAGAGACTAACCCACATAAATACAGTTATCTCATACTAGACAAAGGTGCCAAATACATACACTTGAGAAAAGATAACCTCTTCAACAAATGGTACTGGGAAAACTGGAAATCCATATGAAGCCAAATGAAACTTAACCCCTATCTCTTACCATGAGAAAAATTCAACTCCAAGTGGATCAAGGACCTGGGAATTAGACCAGAGACCTTATGCCTAATAGAAGAAAAAGTAGGCCCAAATCTTTATCATGTTGGATTAGGAACTTCTTTCCTTAACAAGACTCCTATAGCACAAGAAGTAAAATCACAAATCAATAAATGGGATGGATTCAAACTAAAAAACTTCTTCTCAGTAAAAGAAACAATCAATGAAGTAAACAGAGAGCCTACATTTTACAAATTTTTGCCACACGCACATCTAGTAGAGCACTAATCTCCAGGATATATATAAAACTCAAAAAAATTTAACACCAAAAAATCAACCCAGTCAATAAATGGGCAAAGGAGCTGAACAGACACTTCTCAGAAGAAGATATACAATCTATCAACAGACATATGAAAAAATGTTCAACATCTCTATCAATTAGAAAAATGCAAATCAAAACTACTCTAAGATTTCATCTCATGCCAGTCAGAATGGCAATTATCAAGAATACAAACAACAACAAGTGTTGGCAAGGTTCTGGGGGAAAGGCACACTCATACATTGCTGGTGGGACTGCAAATTGGTACAACCAATCTGGAAAGCAGTATGGAAGATTCCTTAGAAAACTTGGAAAGAAACCACCATTTGACCCAGCTATCCCACCCCTTGGTCTATACCCAAAGGACTTAAAAACAGCATACTACAGTGATGCAGCCACTTCAATGTTTATAGCATCTCAGTTCACAATATCTAAACTGTAGAACCAACCTAGATGCCCTTCAATAGACGAATGGATAAAGAAACTGTGGTATATATACACAATGGAATATTACTCAGCAATAAAAGAGAATAAAATTATGGCATTTGCAGATAACTGGATGGAGTTGGAGAATATCATGCTAAGTGCAGTAAACCAATCCCAAAAAAGCAAATGCCTCAAGTTCTCTCTGATAAGTGGATGCTTATCCATAATGGAGGAGAGGACATGGGAAGAATGGAGGAATTTTATGGGGACAGTAAACATGGTGGAATGAGATGGACACCACAGCCCTAGCTTCATGTATGACTGCATATATGATGTGATTCTACATCACGTACAACCAGAGAAATGAAAAGTTGTGCTCCATCTCTGTACAATGAATCAAAATGCATTGTGCTATCATGTGTACCTAAGTAGAACAAACAGATTAAAAACAAAACACTTAGAAACATCAGACCTCCTTTCAGATGCTGTTTATTATGGACTAAATTGTGTCCTCCCAATTTCATAGATTGAAGCCCTGTCTCTAATATGACTACATTTGGAGAGAGAGCATTTAAGGAAATAATCAACACTACATGAAATGATAAGGGCAGGCTTTTTAAAAAAATTTTTTTGTTTTAGTTGTAGATGGACACATTGTCTTTATTTTATTGCTTTGTATGTGGTGCTGAGGATCGAACCCAGGGCCTCACGCATGCGAGGCAAGTGCTCTACCGCTGAGCTACAATCCCAGCCCAAGGGCAGGCTTTTAACTCAATATAAATCCTGTCCTTATTTTTAAAAAGGAAGAGATACCAGTGTACTCTCATTTTCTCTGTCTCTGCCTGTCTCCTGTATGTGCACAAAGAAAGCCACATGAAAATGCAGTGGTAAAAAAGCTGTCTGCAAGCCAGAAAGAAAGACCTCACAGAAACCAATCCCACCAGCATTTTGATCTTGGACATTTAGCCTCCAGAACTATGAGAAAATACACTTCTGTTGTTGAAATTACCTAGTCTATTGTATTCTCTTAGGTAGCCAGTCAATCACAATAGCGATGAAAGTCTTTGTTAGCGCTATCCAGAGAAACAGAGCAATAAGATGTACCTATGTACAGAATATTTTGGGGGTGGAGGGTTAAGGCATTGAGTAACATGATTATGGAGGCTGGAGCATATAAACTGCAGTGTGAGCCCACAAGGTGGTTGGCCAGGGAAGTTGAAGATGCCATCTTTGTCCATAGGCTGACAGCCTGAAGATCTAGTACACTTGGTGCAGTTCTAGTCACAGGCAATCTGTGGAAGAATTCCGTCTTTCTGGGGGAGGCCAGTCTTTGTGTTCTATTCAGGTTTTTAAATGATGGGATGAGGCCCAATCATATTATGGAGGGCAATCTGCTGCCACATAACCATATCATTACATAGGAAATGGTGCTTTCCTCATTTTAAATGTGAAGAAATTAAGACAAAAATAATTAAAAGGTATCTTATGAAAAAACACATGAATACTAACTCTTCACTCTCATATAGAGCTAGAATTATAGTGCCAAAATCTAATTTAAATCACTATAGGACATTGTCTCTCTTTTTCAATATTTTTAGTTTTAGATGGACACAATACCTTTATTTTATTTATTTATTTTTATGTGGTATTGAGGATTGAACCCAGTGCCTCACACATTCTAGGCAAGCACTCTACTAGTGAGTCACAACCACAGACTGACACTGTCTGTCTTTAAGCTTTTTATATAGGTCACAAACAAATGTTCTTAGTTAAATTTTAATATAATTTTATAGACAAAAGAAAATATTAGAGTTTTCTAAATATTTATCACATGTATTTTTTTCTCAATATTATGACTTTTCATGTTTGTACATATAGACCAAAGGTAGTTTATGAGAGCATAGAAATTGCTTAGACAAAAAGTTTAGCAAATTATCCTGCCACTACTCATGAGGAAGTAAGACCTGTGACACGCCAGTAATGTGCTGTGAACCTAAAATAACTGGTTTTATTTTTTATTTTTTGACATTGTAGATAGGGAACTTGATATTAGTGGGGAAAAAGGTCTCAACTATTTATTATGTCCAAAAGCAATATAATTACAGTGAATTTCTATCACATAATTTATAACTCAAGAGATTTTTGTCATGACCTTTAAATATCAGGTTTTCTACATGATATGACAGAGGAATGATTGTAACTGAGTTTTATTTTGGAAGATGACCCTAGATATCTGCATTTGAGGGATATGGGAAATTTAAAGGAAGGAATGCAAACATGGCTTATTTTAATCATCTTTTGAATAGCTTAATTTTGTTTTTTGTTTAGGTTGTTTATTGAGCCACTTCTTTAAGTTCAAGCCTCTTGGCAAGTAATTTATTCTAAGTAATCCCTTAGTAAAATCCTTAGCTACATAAGATTGTGTGTGTTTACATGTGCTTCTAGAGTGCAGAATATACATTTAAATTCAATGGTGTAAAAACTAAGTAAATAAATAAATTCAATGTTGTGTGTGTGTGCATGCCTGCGTGCATGAAAGAGAAACAGCTGATTTACTCAGAGGACTACAAGTATTCTCATTAAAAGCAGACATATGGATTGAGTAACTGCCAATAAGACACTGTAATAATTTCTCACTTGTAAATTACAATTTGTTTAATGGAATAAAAGGAACTGGAGAACTGAAAAACTTTTATGAAGACAATTAAATCACAGTTTTATGAAACTATTTACATGTTCTAAAATTCACACAGCTATATGGGAGGGAAAACATCAGGATATGTATGATTTCTGTACCTGTTTTAAAGTAACTATTTCTAGAGGAGCTGTTTGAACTGAAAATAGACTATGGCCACCATGAAAGCATATTATCCTAAAATTTTCTATGATGAGTATATTTAACCTGAAATTATCTTAAAATTCATGCCCATGTGGCTAAATTTCATGTAGTGGTGAAAATACCAATATTAATACTGTCTTAGAAAGTTTTTCTAGCAAAACTTAGATTCATTCATCATTTACACACAGAAATTTGCTATTCTGGTTTTAGCCATTTTAATTTATAGAAAAATATGATTTAACACGTTCTTTAATGAGATGTATAATTGTACATAAAAATTATTTTGCTATTTTCATTGCTGCTGTATTCTATCTTATTGTAGACTGTTTGTAGTTTATTTAATTATGTTTTCAAATTAGATCTAATTTAGTTTAATGGGATGTAGAAACCATTACAAGTTTGAGGCTTGAAAGACAAAAATGTTGGGAATAGACCATGCCTCAAACCACTTCACAAAGGGTCTTTTAACATTCATAAGTTTTGGGAAAAAACAAATGTTCAGGAGTTATACTTGAGACTGCAATCCTCCAAAGGAGTATATAATTTTAGACAAGATAGTTAACTTCTGGGAACTTTTGCCTATTTTGACAGGAAGACTAAGTGGGATAGAAAATATAAAAAGACACAATGTGGTGTCTAGAGCATATTACGTTTGTAATGAATGCTTTTTTCCCCCTTGACCTTATCTTCTAATTCTTGATTTTCAAAAAAATGTTTTAATAAAACAGCCAATTAAATCTATGTAAACTCCTTCATACAACAAACATGAGTACATGGTATGCTTGAAGTGTCAACAGAAGCAAAAATTCCTATCAATTCATTGATTAATGCTCCTTCCTATTATTGCCTTCCTGTATCAGATACACACTGGATGATAATGGAGATAAATAAACTTAAGAAGATTCAAGTAGATTTTTAAAGAGCAGTCAAATTTTGAAAGATTGAGGTCCTAATTTATCTAAATATGCTCTTTTATTTTGCAGTATATTTGACGAACTTGTTGACCTTATTCAATAATGTGGCTTTAAAACCATCTATGTGGTAACCACTAACAAACTTATATCTTCAAACACCTTTCTATGTTCTTTTCTCCTATATCTAACTGCTTCTTTGATATGTGTGGACTATGTTTTAATAGAGATTGCCTGAAAATGAGATAAAGGGAATCTGTATAGCAGCCTATCATGAAGGTTTATCAAATCTGCTAAATCTTAATTTGGTGGGTGAAACAGAAAACTATGAAAGAGTGTAAAAAATTGTGGGTATCAGGTGCACACGGATCTTCAGAGCACAGGTAAGTTAGAAGGAATAGCTGGCCCAGGTTCACACATCACCTATTTCTGTTGAACCAGTTCCTCCTTCATATCACTCCTATGGACACATGGGATTTGTTTTATAGCTTGCTTATGGAGGAGGAAAGAAAGTGAGATCTGCTTCATGGGTGGTTCACAGGCCGTGTTAGTTTAGCCATAACTACCAGTGGCAACTCCATTCACGGTGGATATGAAGAACAACAAGGAAAGGAAATGCTCCCAGTGGCAGGGCTATGAGCACACTCAGTCAAACACTGTGTAGAGGAAGAAGTGTCTGAGGAAGGGTTATAAATGACCTGTTGGCACTAGTGAATGCTTGGCTCTTTGATCATGTGCCTAGAAGGAGCAACATTTGAAAATTAGAAACATAACATAATTAAATCTGCTGGATCCTGTGACCTAAACAGCAGGGCAGTTTACAGCACAGCTTAGGTCAGCTATAGAACCATCTTTTCCTCTGCATTTCAGAAGTATCCTTCTTAGATATATTTAAATGGAAAAAGAGCATCTCCAAGTATGTGTATATATATACTTTTGATAAATTTAAGAGATGTGTCAAATGTTTGCCTCCATTTTTAATAAGTTACAACAAATGGTCCTTTATTTAAAAGGAAAATCTTGGAGAGCTCCAGACTATTGGACTCCTGAACACCCTTGTCATGGCAGGTTCCTAAATCTTTGTACCATCTTGAATACATGTAATATTAGGATGTTAAGAATACTTGCTACTTGCTCGTGTATCTGTCAGTGAGCTTTCCTTTATTTTAACAATTTTCTGAGATAATTATAAAGAGAAATATTTTATTTTGGCTTACAGTATGGGGGGTTTCAGTCCATGATCTACTGGCCTTCTTGTTTTGAGCCTGTGGTGAGAAAGTACATCATGGTGAGAACACATGTTGGAGTAAAACCACTCACCTCATCAACCAGGAGGAAAAGAGAACAAGGAAGAACAAGAGGTTGGGGTCACACAGTATCCTCCATGGGTACTCCCCAGTGACCTAAATACCTGCTACCAGGCCCTACCTCTTAATGTTTCCACTACTTACCATAGTACCACCCTAGAGAAACAAATCTTTAACATATAGGCTTTGGGGAGTCATTCAAGATCCAAACTATAGCACTATATATCCAGTCTTATTAGCATGAGTCATTAACATATTGAAACAGCATGGTAGTCTGTGGACTATCAAGGAAAGCAAGATGCCTGCAAAATATATGATGACAAATAGCAGGAGATCTAATAGTTCTATGGTGAGAGGAGGAAAATATACTCTTCTCGTTTGCATATAAAAGCACTCTCTTTTGACCCTCTTACAGAAATGAAGAGAAATGTGAGAAAAGAAGAGAATAAAAAATAACTGATTCACCAATTAATAAACACATACAAAATACCGGAGGACAAGTTGATGTGTTCCAGTAAAGATACCACCTGCTATGTGTTGAATTGCTACCCCTAAAGTGATATGTTGAGGTCTTAGTCCCCAGTGCCTTTAAAAGTTACTTTGTTTAGAAATAGTGTCTTTGCAGATGTAATCAAGTTAAGATGAGGTCATTAGGATGGGCTCTAATCCAGTATGACTCATGTCCTTATAAAAAGATATAGACACACAGGGAAAATGTCATATTGATGACAGAGACAGAAACAGAGAGCAGAGTGGTACAGCTGGAAGCCAAGGAATGCTAAGAATTAATGGCTGCCCCCAGAAGCTAGGAAGAAACAAAGAAGGATTCTACCCATAATGTTAGAGAGATAATGGCCCCTGTCAACTTGTTACAGCAACCCTAGGAATATAACACTTCAAGCACAGTCGCTGCAAGTTGATTACAGATTATGATAATTCATTTTTATTCACTTTGTTCTCTCTACTGTTTGTAGATATCATTTAGGTAAATCAAATGGAAATATGGAGACTATCACCCAAGACTCTGAGGTGCACACTAATCTCTATTTTGTATCCTTTTTTTTTTTTTTTGTACTGGGGAGTGAACCCAGAGACACTTAACCACTGAACCACATCCCCAACCATGTTTATTTTTTACTTTGAGACAGGGTCTCGCTAAGTTGCTTAGAACCTCCTCGTCCTCCTGAGCCTCTGGGTTACAGGTGTGTGCCACTGTACCCCATCTCTGGTGCTATTTTTACTGGGATTGGGGTAAATGGGTAGCTTAAGGGTTTTTACTTGGCCCCTTCTACCAGGATAGTTCTTATTCCACAGATCAAAGAACTGATGCAAGAATGTCAGTTGTAAAGTGTATTATCACAGTTACATATTCAAGGCTTAGCAAATTGAAGGATCTGTCCTTAGAAACTCCAGATCCTCTATGTGGTAGAGTTGAGTCACTTACCACCTTGCACCGTATGCCATTGTTTCAATTAGGCAGGGATCATGGGGTAATTCTGTGTCCACAATACCAATGTCAGATCAGACATAAGTATTTCCCTTTCCTTGGGCTATAGTTATTCTGGTAGATGTCTGCAAGTTTTTTGAGGGGAAATCTTGGGGAAGCATAGTTGTATATACTTTTGTGTTATTGCAAGTATTCCTCAAGTTGATGTAGTATCTTCTTCAGTTAGACACTGGGACTGAGAACTGGCTTGACATTAAGAAGTATTTGAACAATTGCAATTATACATTGTAGTAGCTGATATATTTTTTATGACTATCTAAGTCCAGTAAGTATCCTAAGGGAAAACGTTCTATTAATTCTCACTCTAATTCCTGCTGGTCAAATAACCCTGCTTACCTACTCTGGTAATCAGTTCTTTAAGTTATGTCTACTGAGCTCCTAATGATTAAGAACCACTAAGTGACCTCTGTTATTCCAGCATCCTGATTTCTCCATTGACATGGGAGAATATTCTTGGCTTCACAGTAAAGAGGACAGCAATTTTTCAACTCCTTAGGGATGCTTGTGCACCCAGACTACTGCATTCCATTGCCTTAATGTAAGTACTGTCCTTTGAGTCTTCTAGGAACTTAGCCAGGTAGTAGTTTTTCTGCTTGCATGTAATAAATCCATTTTAACCTACTACCAAAACCTTTATTCTAACAGTTCCACCTTTTTCAGTCTCCTGAATACTGTGCCAAAAGACTTCTAAAATTTATACCTCATTTCCTTTAGATTGTTAAAGAGAAATAGAATGTGTATAGGCAAAGATAAAACGTAATTTATTGTCTAATTACAAAAGTTTCATTGTTAGATCAATACCCTTGAACATATATCTTAATCGTGTTTTTCTATAAAATGTAGGCTAAAATCGCATTCACCATAATGGTTATTAAAATACAAATCATGCAAAACATTGAGAACAATGCTTGGAATATATGATATATTCAATGTCATGATATTAATAATATTAAAATAATAAGAACATTTTGATGAACTCTTGTTCTAGAAATTTCTTACTAGCTTTCATTATTGTTTCACCACCTCTTATTTTTCAACAATTAAATGTGTCAACTTGAATCATCTTTTCAACTCCATGGTTCCACTCCCATGGCAGTGCCTTTCAGTGATGTCTATAGCTCACATGTCCAAGCTTCACCTCCTCCTCTTCTCTTCAGCTACTACTTCAGTATAGTGGCAATAGTGCAAAATCAGTGGGGCTTCCAAAAAGAATTAAGCATTAATACGTAATTTTCAGGTACTTCTGAGTGGCCTGAAAATTATTTGGTGTCAATGAGAATAAATCTTAAACTATCTACATTTATTTATTACTAAGTCAAATCTCTGTAATGACAACATTTAATCAAAAATTTCTTGATTAAGGGCTGCGGTTGTGGCTCAGTGGTTGAGCGCTTGCCTTGCACATGTGAGGCACTGGGTTCAGTCCTCAGCACCACATAAAATAAATAAAGGTATTGTGTTCATCTGCATCTAAAAAGTATTTTTTAAAAATTTCTTGATTAAGATATTTCTGTTTTATCCATGACTTAGAAACTGATATTCTACCATTTGTAAAATAAATCAGTTATACAACAGATATTTTCCTTAATACTGTCCGAGTTAATAGCCATACTCAGGATCACCTGAGTTAAATTGGTCATGGCTAAAGGTGAAAATTGCTTCAAAAATATATTGAGTATTAGCTTTACCCATAATTTTATAGATTCTTAAGATAACTGTTTTGAAGAGGAAAATACCAATTTGGAGGTATAAATTCTAACAAAGGTATATGAATATAGTTAATCACCTAATAAACAACTTGATAATAGTCCAATAGTAACTTTAAATCATTCACTTTCCAAACACGCACATAGCCTCCACCCCACATACACACTCACTAACACAAACACATCCACATGTAAAACCACAAGACTGCAGACTTTGAGGACATTGGTTCATCTTTGTATCCCCCCTCTTAGTAATAGGCCTGTAATTATTGTAGATGCCTAATGAATGTGTCAGTTACTCAAACATTCTCACTGAATAAAGACTGGGTTTTCAGGAGACTGGAAGAAGGAAGGATGAGGATTAATGTGCATTCCTAAAATATACAGTATATTCATTGTTTTGGGTCACATTTTTATCCTACATTAGCTATACTATTATTTTTCATTTATTATTTTACTTTCTTATTCCGAACAATGTCAAGGCTTAGAATTTTGTTGTTGTTGTTGTTTTCAGGTAAAAAAAAATTTTTTTATTTTCTAGTGTATTCCTCAAGAGTATTTTCATGTAAATAAAGCAAGCACAATGAACATTTTTAATTTTGTTTTCCTTTTTATACAAATGGTGAATATTATAGATAATTCCATACTTTCTTTTGCTTGAGAGTATTTTGGAGGCCTTTTTAATATTCCTTCCATTTCTAATCTCTTATATGTATTCTATGTAGTCAACCTTTTATTTCAGTGTTTACTTTTGTGGAATAAAATATACTTATTATACATGACTTGTCAATAACAAATGATATCTTTTGAATCCCAGAAATTTAAAAAATTTATTCCATCTACTATATTTTTACCTCTTTTTCTCTCAATTTTTGTTAGTTTTATCCTTGAGACAATGTTTTGGCATAAAACATTTATGTCATACTAAAATCTTAGGTTTTAGTTGTATAGTAAGTATATTCAATCCTCATCCATTTCCTTTGTCTTATTTCTATAATTACTTCCTGATTAGCTACAATGTATCCTCGAGAATTTTTCTTAAGAGGAGATCAATAAATAATATTTTCTGCATTTTTGCATGTTAAAAACTGTTTTAAATCTTTTTACATTAAGGTCAGCTTGGCTGGTTATAAAATCTTGGATTGTAATTTCCCTACTTGTTTTGTGGGTGTTACTATGATATAATCTCCACATTTCTCCATAACCTTGCTTTTTTCCCTTTCACAGAAAATTTTTGTTGGCTAACCAATATTTTTTATTATTATACTCTTGGTCAGTTTCCTTTGTCATACACTGTGCCTTTTAATTTTGTAAATTCAAGTTCTTCTCTTACGTTAGTACGGTTTTAAAATTTTTATATTCAAATGTGTGTCTTGGTCAAGGACTCAGGTCATCCATATTCTCAATCTTCTTTACTTATCTTCTATGTCTACTATTTCCCCTCTAGTTCTTTGTAGCTATTTCAGTTTTTTAAAATTCATTTTTCTTACTTCTATCCTCTGTGGTTATTGCAGTGTTTTCAATTGTGTTCTTTCTCACATTCCTTTAAATAAATATCATAATTATTTCTCCTATGACTTCCTTTCTTTCTGCTTTTCTTTTGAGTTCTACCTGCTTATCTGCTCATATTTGGACTGATCCTGTTAACTTCCCATGTCTTCTCTGAGTTTGCTGATGTTGTTTATTTTTAGAGGAAATTACACCATTTTAATTTTGAGATATAAAATATAATATTTCCTTTATCTTCTCCAGAATAACATTTTTTCTGGTAAATGTTTCTCATTTGGTTAAGTTTTAGGGTAAACTGAAACACTCTGATATTCCCTTCTATGCTTCCTCTTGCATATCTTCTGCGTGATCTCAGCTGTTTTGGCATATGTTTTATAATATGTAGATTAGGCATGAATTTTTAATTTTATTTAAAATGTAGTTTGCTGCCATTCTTTCTTCCTTCTTTTCTTGCTCTCCACTACCCTGCCCCTCTCTCCCTCCCTTCTTTCCTTCCTTTGCTTGTTTTCTTTCTTTCTTTCTTTCTTTCTTTCTTTCTTTCTTTCTTTCTTTCTTTCTTTCTTTCTTTCTTTCTTTCTTCCTTTGCTTGTTTTCTCTTTCTTTCTCTTTCTTTCTTTCTTTCTTTCTTTCTTTCTTTCTTTCTTTCTTTCTTTCTTTCTTTCTTTCTTTCTTTCTTTCTTTCTTTCTTTCTTTCTTTCTTTCTTTCTCTTTCTCCTTTTTGATTGTATTTATGAATTCCAGGAAGATAAGAGGGAAAAAACTGTCTTATGAAGTCCTATTCTTGCTTCATGTCCCAAATTTTGATCTCTCTTATTATTTCTGAATTCTAGCATAAAAATGTGACTGTCCTCATTGACTTCATTAAAATGGAAATTAAATTATAACAGAAGTATAAATGCAGTGTTATGAAAAGCTACACAAATAATCTATTCATTATGCTGGCATTCTTAGAGTAGGGGTCTGCCAATGTGCATATGAACTTTAAGTGATGTTTTTCATAGTGAAAGTATAATAGTTGTATATGCTAGGGAACAATGCAACCATGTATATATCTTGTAAATTAAAGTTTTTAGTCCTTTTTTTAATGAGAATAGTGGAAATGATTAATTGCTTGTTCTGATTCACAAAGCAGCCGAGAGGACCAAAATAGCCAATTTCATTATTTCGATGATTGTTTACACGGATGAAGCCTCTGTGTGAATTCCAGTTGTTGACCATATGTGCAATGATCTGTATAAACAAAATGCTTTTCTTCACAACTACTTAAAAATATGTAAAACATATGCAACCCAGATCTTTTGTCAGCGTGAAGGGCTATCAACACGTGTTATCTTCAGTGTTTCCCTGAAAAATGTCAGATTGCAGTATTAAGTACAGGAGAGGCAAAGCCATGATCCTCGCCATTCCAAGCAGCTCTTGACTTGTTTGTGGACAATGGTCATTTGCTACATGACTGGAATTCCGTTCAACAGAGTCATTATTTTTTAATTAGCAGGAGATCCAACTACTGGAGTTGGAAAACTACTTGGTAGATTCAAGTATAGGATTGCTCAAAGTTCAATGAGAAAGAGAAAGGGATTTTGTAATTCTGTAAAAGATCATTTTCTTCTTTTATTTTGCCCTGTCTTGCACCTGTCATAATGTTGAGATCCTTACACATGGTATTAGTTTAAATTAATATGAACTAAAGAAAATGGCCAAGAACTTACATTCTTCTGTTCTCTTAGCCTCTTTCTATTTAGTGATAAAATAAATGCTGAAAGAGGATGGCTGAAGAGAACTTTTGACCAAAAAGGATAGCAGATGTCATATTTTTTTCAAAAGCCATATCATTTGTTTGAATTTATTTCAATTAATTAGTGTAACTTTCCCAAGAGAAAATTTGCCAAATATCCTGAAATCAAGTGAAAACCACATGTGACAAAGAGGTAAATTATACTAAATGACATAGGAATGTGGGAGGGAATGCGGGAGGCTGAGAAACATGAAAAAATATGGAGAAATTATTGCAAAAATTACATGTTTATGAAGGAGGTGTTACTGGAGATAGAATATTAAGTCTTATTCACAGGAGACCTGTTACCATTATAGTTTGTGGTTGTTTTTAATGTAACTCATATTATGTGACAGTTGCAAATAGCACATCTGTATTCTTTAGCCAGAATTATTTATTTCATTACTCTTTAGTTTTGAGGAATAAACATGAAAAAGAGACTTTTTCTCCTTATTCTAGCAAATTTAACATAGATAAACATCCAATTATTACATGTTTTAAATAAATGATGGTGGGCAGGGCATTGTAGGGAGAAAATTATTTATTTTTATATGAAAAGCATGAAGCTGGAAACCTGGTATGTGAAATCCTGTTACATTAACAACATATAAATTTTAAAATTATATCTGCCTTTTAGACCCAGAAGTAGCATCCCTTGAACTTCTCTAGATAAAACCCATAAAAATTATAAAGAAAAGGCTACAAATTTTAAACAATAATAAAAATCAAAACAACAAATGCCTTTATCTGGCTGAGTTATCCACTAATTTTAGAGACAGTACCAAGATAAGAACTATGCATCCTGATCTCACGGCACATCTGGATATTGCCTCTCACAGTAGAGCATCACAGGAGATAAAAAGACTTTTTCCAGCACAGCCCACCCGCTGCTAAACAAAGAACCTTGGAAGCTAGTCATCCCATCACCAAGGAAGGGCTAGTTGCAGAAGAGGTCGGAATTCTGGTTTTATAGTCTGTAACATCTATCTCTATCCTTTTCTGCCTTATTCTTATATTCATACCAAATAATTAGAGTGAAGAAAGGAAATAGCAATGGCATTATATATTATATAGGTTATATAATAAGACCTCACTGATGGTCTTATAAGTGAGGAGACAAGAAGAATAATCTTAGTTGCTAGATTGCCAGGAATATTGCTTTCTCATTTGTTCAAAATTTCAGAGTAACAGCAGAGAACTGGGTTATGGGAAGAGGAGATAGCTGAGTACTAGGGATTTTCACTTTTTCATAGGGATTCCTAGAACACATTCTTAAAATAATATGAACCTTGGACTTTGGGCCTACCCAATGGTAAAGACTTGACAATAGTTTTCATGTTTTTTATGGTTTGGGAAGACTGTTTCTTCCTTTTTCAATGTGAGTCACTTATATATATCAGATAAACATTAGGCAGCCTAAACTTTCAGGTTAATTATATATTTATATATATATTATATATATTATATATATAAAGTATTATATATATAATATATATTATATATATTATATAAATATATAATCTTAATTATATATTTTAAAGCATTTCCTCCGTATTTGTTGTTATATACTTTCTCATTCTTAGCATTATTCCTGTAGCTATGTCTTTTCATATACTAGCTGTTCCAGAGCCTTGTTTATGTCATAGGTCTTTTCAAAGAACTGGCTTTTAAATACAAGTAGTAATTGCATGATATTTCTTGTTGTCTTCTCTGTTGGCTTCTGCTCTTATTTTTTATTATTTCCTCTTGGGTTTTCTTAAGTTTGGACTCAGAATTCTATATCCATTGAAAAGTTCTGTGGGACATTGAAGAGATTAAAGAATTTCCCAGGTAAACAAAATGAGAGCCTTCATAAAATGTTCTTAGGCAGAAGAAAATGATTTTTATACCTAATGAATTTTTACATTTCTCATGTTTCTAAATGATTAAAAACCAGCTTAGCTGGGTGCGGTGGCACACGCCTGTGTGCAAGTCAAGAGAGGGTAGGCAACCTCCCTAGGGTACTGGGGAAAAGAAATAATAGCCTTTCTAGGAAACTCACAAAGATCCTTTTATGCCACCTTCCCTATGGAACAAAAGTGTTCAGCTTCAGGGAGAAAGGCAGCAAAAGTGAAGACCAACTGCAACTGGGGAGGGAGAAGAAAAGATCCTTCTACTCAATGAGGAGAGGAACAGAGATAGGTCCTGGGCATAGGTGTTAGAAACCTTTTACTGCCAGAAGAGTGGTAAGATCTTTGAAAATGCCCTGGCTTCAAAAACACAGGGTTACTGTACAGACCTAAGGTAAAAAGTGACGTGAAATAATAGAGAGGGGCCCCATCACTACTGCATACTTAACAACTATTGAGTAAAAATGACAGTCGTCTGGGTGAGGAGCAACAGTATAGAGAAGAGAGACAAGACCGCTACAGGTTGGGTTTTAAATGTCCTCCAAAGCCAAATATGTTAAAGCCTTGTTTCTAACAAGGTGCTATTGGGACCTCATGGATCCTTGAGGCAGTGGGATCTACTGACAGGTCTTTGGATTATAGGGGGCATGATTTTGAAGGGGATTTGGGACCTCAGTCCTTTCTTGTTCTTTCTTCACTTCCTGGTCATGAGTTTAGTGCTTTTCTTCACCTCTCTGACCATGACGTGCTTCCCCTCCATGAGGCCAACTGCTCATGGATAGAGACCTCCAAAACAGTGAATCAAAATAACCTTTTTCTCTTTACAAGTTGATTACTTCAGGTCTTCTGACACTGAAGATTTAACAAAAGGCATACACATTTCTAGGCATGGATGTTTTCCATATAGTCTCTAAGATTCTATAGAAGATAGCTGAATTTTATCAAAAAATTATGAGCAACACAGAGAAGGAAGAAAAAACCCCATTTTTTGAAGGGATTAAGCAACTATAGAGCCCTATTCATATCCCCCAGGTTTTATAACTAACACACAGAGAATCTAAAACAAGTATGATCAATACGTTAAAAGCTCTATTAGAAAAGGTTGACAATATTCATGAACACAGGGTAAATTTCAACAGAAGTGGAAACTCTCAAGTAAAAATCAAATGTAATCTAGAAATAAAAATCAAATTAACAGTTATTATGAATGACATTTACAGCCCTAAGAGTAGAATTGACATAGATCGGAATACAAGGAGTGAACTTGAAGATAACTAATAGAAATTTCCCAAACTAGAACACAAAGAGAACAAAAAATGAAAAATTCAGAGTAGGATTTTCCAAGAGCTGAGGAACCAATGGTTCAGTACATTGTAATTTGAATCTTAGAGGAAGAAACAGAGAGAGAAAGCAGTGCAGGAAAAAAATATTGAAGACATAGCAGCCAAGAGTTTCTATAGTTTATTGACAATACCAACCCACAGATCCAAGACGCTGAAGGAAAACCAAACATGATAAATATAAAATCAAAAAAGCAAACAATAAGCATGCTTCCACACAGAACCTATTCAACCTGGAGAAAACCATAGATAAAGAGAAAAGCTCAAAGGCAGCCAGAGTCACATCACAGGGAGGGAGACAAAGATAAAAAGTCAACACACTTGTTCTGAAACTATGCTAGCCAGAAGAAAATAAGGTGACATTTATAAAGAGCTAGAAGCATGGGAAAGATCCTGTGAACTCAGAATTCTATATCCATCGAAAAGTTCTGTGGGACATTGAAGAGATTAAAGAATTTCCCAGATAAACAAAAATGAGAGCCTTCATAAAATGTTCTTAGGCAGAAGAAAATGATTTTTACACCTAATGAATTTTCACATTTCTCATGTTTCTAAATGATTAAAAAACAACTTAGCTGGGTGCGGTGGCACACACCTGTAATCCCAGCACTTTGGGAGGCTGAGACAAGAGAATCCCAAGTTCAAAGCCAGCCTCAGCAATGGCGAGGCGCTAAGCAACTCAGTGAGACCCTGTCTCTACATAAAACACAAAATTGGGCCAAGGATGTGGCTGAGTGGTCGAATGCCCCTGAGTTCAATCTCCAATACCCCCCCAAAAAATGTATTTGGTGTTTATAGGATATATAAAATCAAAATAATGCAAACAAGACAAAAGATACAAAGGAAAAATTGCAAATATGCTGTTGTAAGTTCTGTATAGTATACATAAAAAGATACACTACTATTTGAAAGCAGACTGTATTTAATTAAAGAAAGATGCATATTGTAAAGCCTAGGTCTCCCTGAAAATGTAAATTAGTGTGATAAAATTTAGTAATAAACATTATTCCATTAATTTTTTAAAAAGACAAAAAAGGACAGGAATAATAATTAGAAAATGTGGCAAGATGACAGATTTTAATGCAATCATATCAACAATTACGTAAAATATAATTTTCGTATCAATTAAAAGATAGTATTACTGATTCTAAAGATATTAAAACAATATCAGTAAAAATAATGATACAATTGACCATCATAAATTTGACTACTTTGATCAAGTGGATAGTTTCTGAAATGAGTATTTTTACTATTTGATATGTTTTTAATATCTATATTTATATTATCCTGATCATAAATAAAATTTCTGGATTAAGAACAGATAATTAAAGATTAGTGATAATAACTACATTGGGTCTCCATACCTCAGGTCTCCCAGTATGGTGTGTTAGGATGAGATGAACTCTGCATAGACATTAAAGGAGGTTTCTTGCACCATAAGAGGAATCTGAGATTAGGAACTATATATTCTGAGACAAGAAGAAAAACATTTGCTCTTTGGTTATTTAAAATCCTTTGGGATATAAAACACTAACCCCATTGCTCCAGGTTCATTGTTCTTTGAACAACAACAACAAAATCTATCTGGAAAGGAAAAGGGAGATTTCTATTCTAGAAAGCAAGCATTTGGCTCCAGGTGTGTTTAAAATTTAAAACCCTTTGAATGCAAAGACAGGGCTCCAGGTCCCAAACCCTCTAACTTCCAAAGCTGTCCTTTAATTCAGGTTTCCATAAAATTTGCTCAGGAAGCCTCAATCAAGCAAACACATGAAAACATCCACTTCCTGACACTAAGGCTACATGCCACATGGAAGAATGCCACATGCATTAGCTTAAGAGAATCTGGGCTCATTTTCCTAATGCTGTGAAAATGACAAAACTATAGAGAAAGAAAGTAGGCTCTCCAGCAACTAGGATATTAGGAGTCATTGACTAATAAGTGAATCAAGTAATTTGGGGGTTGGTTTACATTTTCTTTTTTTTTTTTCATATTTGATTTATTTATTTGTTCTATTTAGGCTTACATGATAAGAGTGCAATTTGATTCATTGTACACAGATACAGGATAACATTTCATTTCTCTGGTTGTAAGTGATATAGAATCACAACATACATGCAGTCATACATAAAGTTAGGGCTATGATGACCATCATATTCCACCACCTTTACTGTCCCCATGCCCCCTCCCCCCTTAACCCCCTGTGAACAGAGTTCCTCCATTGTTCCCATGTCCTTCCCCACATTATGGATCAGCATCCACTTATCAATGAGTACATTCGGCATTCGGTTTTCTGAGATTGGCTTACTTCACTTAGCATGATATTCTCCAACTCCATCCATTTACCTGCAAATGCCATAATTTTATTCTCTTTCATTGCTAAGTAATATTCCATTGTGTATATATACATTTTCTATGTAAATGATTCAAAAGGAGGGGAGACAGAGACAAGGTCCAACGGGCAAGAGAAAGCTGCTCATCTGAGCTGCCAGCTTTATTTGTATCAATAAATGACTTTAAGTCATTGGGATCATCAGTACATTATTGTTCATTGTATTATTAGGCAGGTTACAGAATCAGCAGAGCTTGGTGAAACATTGTAGTTATCTAGTAAGTAAGTTCCTTCATTCCCAGGAGCTATATGCCTGTGACCAAGGTTGAGGCTGATAAGACTCTAACACAGAGCCTCCTCATGGAGGGCATTGCTACAGCAAGTGGCAAGCATCTTAGCATGTATTAATTATCTTATTAGTTTCTGGGAGAGACTGAAGGAATTTCCAGTTGTGGAAAACAAGATGCCTGTTATTCTCCGGGAGTTTTCTCAGCCAGAAGAAATTCGCTGTCTTGTACATTTCCACAGCCAGAACCCTTACATTTCTGTATCTTGATTGTGGTGATGGTTTCACAACCATGGGAATTTGTCAAATGTCCCAAAACAGTATACTAAAAGGCGTAAATTTTACTATACATAACTGATACCTGAATAACAGAAAAAAAAATCTCTAGGACAAATATTGCCCATTTGCTTGAAAACTGTTTAATTGTAGAATTGTGAAAGTGCATCTTAGAAAGGAAACAGGGTAAATACATGTTTAGTTGGCCTTTAAAATGTTTTTACAAAGTTTGTGTTCTTATTTAACTTTGAAATTAAAACAAAGCTTTTGCGTAAATAGAAGACTGTTGATTAAAGATAAGATGATAGAATTAAAGAGACTATAAAGTTTAAACTCTAAAAAGACTAAAACTCTATAAAGACTATTTTTGTCAAAGTCAGAAGATATGGAGGAGCCAGCACCTAATGACTGGTTTTGAGGCATTGAATATCCAGAACAGAAAGCTTTGGCTGATTTTAAAGAAAAGCCATTCAGCTTCCTTTGCTAATTATTTTTATTGAGAAAAACTGGATAAACTCAAATTATATGATTAATAGTAAAAGTGAAAAAGGGGTCCAAATTGCAACTGCAATTTTAATGCTATATATAAGATTTAAGTTCCCAAAATCAATTGCATAGAAGAAAGTATTTTTGAAAGCTAACATACAAATATAAGCTTTTGTCAGTAAGAAAATAACCTATGTTTATTTAGCATATGTATTTCTTCCCATGAACAGCTATTAGTGCACCTATGAATGACATGCCCTTTGAAAATAGGAAAACTTTGAGTGTATGCACTTGTTTTTCTACTTATGAACTATGTGTCTTGGGCACGTCACTTTATTATCCTGTTGACATGTCACTAACGTCATATAGGTTAATGTATTGACAAATACAAAATGATGGGTAAGCACAGGGAATTCATTTAAAATATTCCCAACCACAAGGTAAATGTCTCAAGATAGCCAATATCACTACGGGGCTTGTTTGCTTCTTACTCCATGCCTTGGGTTCCTGGATCTTATCTTACTTTTAAAGGAGGTGGTATTTCCCTGAAAAGCAGCATGTAACTAAAATATGAAATATCTGTTGCATTTCTAACATGAAGGGAAGCATAGTTGACTTTTCAGTAGTTTTCAGAATCTATCTTTCTTCAACTCCTCCTGCTTTATTTAATAATTGATTATAATTGAAGATGTACTAGTTGGCTACATTATGGTTATTCACCACTCTTTACACTGGAATAACAGATGTAAATAAGATACGGCCCATTCCTATCTCCAAGTGTTCTCTGTAACATGTTCTATTGGAAGTTAAAGTCCTTTTGTTTTTGAGACTTTAATCATTCTTGAGAGAATCTGAAATTATTTCCCCAAACATTCCTAAAGTTTTTTCCAAGGCTTTTCTATTGTTATTGATCATAAAATGATAATCTAAGATTCTTTTTTTTAATGGAAAATAATGACTTGATCCTTCTGTTTCACTATTCCAGAATAGAGTACTTCCTTTCCAAGCATAATTGTGAGACATTATTTGCAAGTTCCCTGACAGATTCTTAAGGTTTCTTTTGTTCTTTTCCTCTATTTACCTTTGTCCAAGAATACGACAGTTAAATCAAATGCCAAAGTAATATGCCTTAAATAAGGCATAACATTCTTTAATTTTCAGAAGTACAGGCAGAGTTTTTCAGCCTTATCTATCCAAATCTGAACTTCTATTTCACTATGGTATTATAATCTGTTATGAGGAACAAGAGGTCTGCTTTGAAAAATTTAAAGGATTTTATTTTAACTCCAGAACTTTCAATTTTAAAAGTTGAAAATGCCATAGAGTTTAAAGTAATTTTCCAAATGCCTCTAAGTCTTGGTATAACTTCCTCACAGAGACCAATGACTTAAATGACTTTCAAGTTATTTAAGTTACTCATTCAATTCTCAGTCCTTAGAGTCCAGCCAGAAAGCATATGTGGAACAATCCTTTAAAACTACTCCATCTTTAAAAAAGAACAATCACTTAATTCAGGGAAGGAGGATCAAAGGGATTTGCATCTCTAAGGAAATTTGATCAACAAGTTAGAAGATAATGCCAACTTTTTTAAAAAATAAGATGACTACAGTGATGTCCTTACCAAATGACACTAAGGGCATGCCATAGAGTGTCTTGTTTTGACTGAATAATAAATAATAAAAAAAAAGACTCAAGAAGAATCTATAGAACACAGCGTGTGTCCCACCAACATCATCTGCCTGACGTTCCCAGTGACCAAAATTGACAGAGATCTACATGATGATCTTAGGAAGAACAGCCCCTTGGATAGGTGCAGAATAGACTTGCTCAACTTTTTCACTCCTCAGGGTAGCCAGAAAGCCCCTAAAGTCTTCTCAGGGTAAGTTCAACAGCGTGACCTGGAAGTTCTTCATCAATAGTTCTCAACTTCACTATTTGTCCTCTCACAGCCATTGCCAAATAGTTTGTTGGATTAATAGAAATGCAGACAGTAGCTTTGAAGCCTTGGTTTCCATGTGTTTTTAACATATTCATTTGTCAATAGAATGTCGCAGAGGTCTGAATTGCTAAACTCTTAAATAGGCATCATGCTTCACTTTATAGATCTCTCCAATGACCCTGTGAGGCCATAAGCTCTTTGTGTGTAAGGCTTTGTGCTTATTGCTGCACTATCTCCAGTGCTTATCCAGTGCCTGTCTCAGTAGGTGCTCAATCCATTTTTGCTGAATAAGTGAAATGAAAAGGCAACAAATATAATATTTGAGCATGACTTAGAAGAGCTTAAACCCTTATACAAGTGCTAATTGTTATTGTTGTAATTCTTCAACCAAAACTAACATGCAAAATAACATTGTGGGTTGTTTTTTTTTTTTCACTGTGTTTAAACAGATTTGCTATAATGTCATCTATAAAGGGGTTACTTCAAAAAGTGAAATATTTTTATGTCAATTTCAGTCGTAACTCTACAAAGAAAAATATGATGATTGCCAATGCTGATTTGAGTGAAGATATTTGTCTTTAATGATGGAAGGAGATATTTCCCTCACGGCTTATTATACAAACGAATATGCTACAATGACTCTCTGACTTCATTAGAAGAATATGGCATTGGCCTGATTTCAAATTATGAAATGTCTTAAAAGGCTAGAAATGTTTTCTGCCAGTTGTAGCTTCTTTGTTTTCAAAAATGCATTGTAGTGAAAGCTACCTAAAGAT